>JARJEB010016997.1:0-23622 GCA_030264535.1 Liometoxenus newtonarum | reverse complement strand
AAGGAAAAGTGATTCGAAATTTGTTAAGCATTTTTGTTTATTGTTTCAGGAAGGCCATAATATTTTCCACAAATTCTCAAACGACGAATTCAAGCAAATACTTGCGTTGATCAAACATTGCATCCTGGCCACGGATTTAGCTCTATTTTCACAAACGCGCAACACTTTAGAACATCTAGTCATCAATAATCAATTCAAATTCAATAACCCCGAACATAAGTCCCTTCTGCAAGCCATCACAATGACCGCTGGTGATTTATCAGCGAGTGCAAAACCGTGGGACGTACAAGTAAAGACCGTCGACATCATTTTCAAGGAATTCTACGATCAGGGCGATGCTGAACGAGCGGCTGGCCGCACACCCTTACCGATGATGGACCGCAGGCGATCGGAAGAACAACCGGCATCACAAGTAGGATTCCTGTTAAATATTTGCACGCCATGTTACACCCTTCTGTACAAATTAGTGCCGGAAACTAGACCCTTACTAGACATGGTGAATGAAAATTTAGAGAATTGGAAACAGAGACAAATTGTGAAATCGGTACCGGTACCACAATCAAGATAAAACAATAGGAATTACGAAGAACGAAACAAAAGACGAAAAAGAAATAAGCAGGAATTAAATAAAATTAAATAAAATAAAACCGACCAAATGAACAATATTTTTTAATTTGAAATTAGTTTTTATTTAATTTGTGTAATTATTGTAATGTTGTAATGTAATGATAATGTTATATTTAAATATTTAAAATGTATAAATTAATAAATTATATTGTCTTTGTTTTTAATTTTCATTTTTAGTATTAAGCCCTTGAGTCAAAATTTATTTATCGCGTTTAGATAGACGCGTACGGTTATAAATTTAAAGGAATTTAATCATAACAAAAGTCTAAACAATAAATTGAAATAGAAAATACCTGAACGCAAAAATTATATTAATATTTCTATTAGAAAATATTTTCCAAAATCCGCATCACGTTCATTTTCCCAAATTTTCCAAAATCCGCATCCCGTTCATTTTCCAAAATATTCCAAAATTTTGCGACGTACCATTGCTGACAAAGTCAAGAGAACGATATGCACATAACTGCACAGATTGTTTTAGTGATTGTGTCACATGAAAGTCCGAAGAAGAAAATGCCACAAGTAATAAATAATTATAAACTTAACGTTCTTAACCTCTTAGTGTCAGATCCTACGGTCAGACATTGACAATTTTTGATTGCATGATAGGGATTGTTATAGCAACAAAACATAAATAATTTTTTTCTATTTTCCTCCCTAGAGATTCAAAAGTGCATTTTCTTCCCGATAAATCGAAAAGAAAACCTTACTTTCAGCAGAGGTAGGCAAAAAATATTAATTTTTTTATTTGTGTCGATTGTACAAAGCCTCGTTCTTAGTTGGGAATATTCTGAAAAAAAAATTTCGAATTTTCGGAAATCACAAAAGGTTGACAACAGAGGAGTCACGTGATCCTAACCTTACTTTTTAAAATGGGTGAGGTGAAGACATAGGTTCGCAAAAAGTCTGATTGATTTCAACTTTTTCCAGTTGCTGTCAGATTGTCCGAATATTCACAACCGAGAACATGCTTTAACTCAGTCTAAACTACTCAGAATATCCCCAACTGAGTACTTCAAATCTACTCCTAGTTTAGAGTGAAGATAACATTGCTGTAAGTCTTTAAAAAGTATGAATAGAAAATTTTTTACCTAGTTTCTCCGCCACTTCCCTCAATAGTGACATAATTGTAAGTTCGCGAACTTGAACCAGCCAATCGACTTCCAGGGTCATCATCTATCTCAACTTTCATCTTTGGTTTCTTCTTCTTGTTCATAAAACTCGGCTTCTGTCGTTTGCGAGTTGTAAAATCGTCATCAACAAGTTCCTCTTCCAAATTGTCAGTTTCGGGAACATATGCATGAATCTTCAAGTGATTCATCAAATCAAATTTTCGAACATACCGAACCCCACACAAGTTGCACCCATGTGGTTTGTCCGTTTGATGGGCAACCATATGATTCATAAGATTCGCCTTTTTCCTGAATCGACGACTGCAAAAATCACATGGATAAGGCCGCATTGCCGAATATTGATCTTGATCGGTAGGCAACGGAATCATGACATCTTCCTCCTGCTCTCCTTCAATGATACCAATGTTTTCTTCCGAACCAACAACCAGTTCGTTACAAGTTTCTTCCCAATTATCAGCAATAACTTCTTCCGTTACGCAATCCATGTACGCTGAATCTTGCACCAGTTCATGCGACATTCCTTGTGGGTTTTGCATAACAATAACATCTTCAGTGAGATATACAACGCCATCAGGGACAATTTCCTCACTTTGTACAACGACTTCTTCACATACTTCTTCATATTCTCCGGTTTCAGCGATCATATTCTCGTTGTCAATACCACAGATCACTTCCTCGGTCTCTATCACTTCTCCGGCCTCCTCCCAGGTAAGTGTATATGATTCTTCCATTGTATAGTTGTTTGTTTTCTCATTTATTTATTAAATGCATAATTGATAGACTGCAAATGAAAAATTAAGGTTAGCATACAAAACAAATCTTGACAAGCTGAGTCCGTGGTGAGGTTAAGGCAATTGAGGTTACATTTTTGAAAAATGTAAACAAACACAATTTTTCCAAGTGTTTTAATTAATTTATAAACAACAAGTTAAAACAAATTTTGACGCGACTCAGGGTGTTCGTCCATTATTTCGTCCGTATGTGTATGTCTATGCACGGGCACCTACTATAAAATGGTTTCGAACGCAATGTTACATCATCTAAGCAACAAAAAAAACCTCACGACGAATCAATACGACATTTAACTAATTGACGTGCACCTAATAATACTTAAACTTCGTTGTGAAATTATTATTTACTTACAATTCATGAATTTTTGCAGTATTTTAAGGAAACCTAACCAAGCTTTGGCGTCGACCTTCAAACACTGCTGCGTTCACTCACTCAAAATGGCGTTCGTGCTGTGTGTTTGTTGAGCACTCGTTAGCTCGATCCAGTCGGCTGCGTAACTTTTATATTGTCAAGCGATTAATGGCGTTGAGTGAGCGTCACACGTAATTCTAAAAAAGAAACAATCCATTTGTTCGATCACTTACACTTCTCCAGAGAGTTCTTTTGTTCACAGAACTATCAATCGAAATAACGAAAATAGGTTAACCGACAAAAAGGCAAATAACCTATAATCATACGCCACTTTTGTGTTGAAAACTTGAAGCATCCGCAAGGCGCAAGCGAAGGTACGAAACGAACGGCAACAACGATTCGTTCGCCATCGTGCGAGTACGTCGTGCGACTCCCGCGCAATTTACAGTGTTGCCGAATGAGACTTCCGGTTTTGTAAAAATATTTTTATTATTGGCGCGATTTTTAAACTCTGTGAAAATGAGTACTTTCGGTGGACTTATTCAAGAATTTCGCGGCATCAGCGTTGATCAATTTCAAGCAGACAACTTAAAATCAACAATCTACTTCCTTTCGCATGTACATACCGATCATATGCGAGGATTTGACGATCTGGAATTCTTAAACCGAATTGCAAATAAAAAATTATATTGTTACTCATCAGAATGTACGACGAAAATGTTACGAAACTGGTTTCCTGCAAATGCTGAAAACTTTCTGGGTCTAACATTTAATGATCGTCATTACTTGAAACCGCTTGATGAAAAACATTTCACTGTTACACTTCTACCAGCTGGACATTGTCCTGGTTCAGTGATGTTTATCTTCGAAAATGATGAAAATACGGTACTTTACACCGGCGATTTCCGCTTAAATGTCAGTGATTTTAAACTTTTCAAAGGTATATACACGTCGGTTGGTACATTGAAGAACATTTCGAAGATTTATATGGACACCACATTTATGCTGAAAAGATACGCACAGTTTCCACCCAGAGCAGAAAGCTTAAACAATCTGTGCAATCTTATCGGTGAATGGATTGAAAAAAGTCCGAAACATATAGTCAATCTGCAGACGAATGCCTATTATGGAGGTGAATATATTTATCTTGAAATTTACAAGCGATTCAACATTCGCGTGCATGTAAGTCAACGCGTACAAGAATCTTATAAATATTTTCCGAATATGGATAAATGTATAACGTTAGCGTCAGATTCGCAAATCCATGCGCACTGTTCAGGATACAAAAAAATCTGCTGCAATTACTTTGACAATTCTGTGTATGCGAGGAAGATTAAGATAACAGCGTGGTTCTGGAGCAATTGGTCTAAGGGCAGTGAAATTACACTCGAAGACAAAAACTACAAAAACTTTTTTCGTGTTTGTTACACGAGCCACTCATCCTGCGAGGAGTTGCAAGAATTTATACGATTCTTACGACCGAAAGAGATTGAACCGAATGTGGTGCCTCAAAATTTGGAGGATAGAGAGGAAATGTACAAGTTAATAAATAATTGTCTTGATCAAATTCAAAAGGAAGAACCTGCTGAAAAAAGGTTTAAAGCTGGTAATAATTTTAATTTCGATTTTGATAGCGAAACTGAAAATTATTCGGATTATGAAGAAGAGAAAACTCTCAAATTAATGAAAGCAAAGGAAGAAAATGCCAAAGTTGCAGCTCAGGGTAAAATTAGCTATGAGTTTGATTTAAGTATTTTAGATTAGTTGCAGTTTTTTTTGTGACACACTAAATGCATTTAGGAAAACTGATCCGATCAGTGATCGGATACCTTAGGAGTGTTCGTTTAGTGATCACTCCCTGTGACCTAAGTCATTTTTAAACTGATTGGGTCACAGTGATCGGATCACTGGGATCACCTCGATGCGTTCCTTTAACAAGCTATATACAAGCTTTATACATAGGTTAACGATATCGGAACGCACCCCATATCCGATCAGGATCAGTGATAAGTCAACAAGTGAAAATTCAGAAAAGAAGATCTGTTTTCACTGAAACATTGACGAATAAAATCGAACTAGAATCGTGCGGATAAGCTCAGATTCGTTCGAAAACCTCATAGCGTTTTCTATTTATTACACTAGTTTTACACTGGAAGCGGTCTAGTGTAGCCGTCAGTGCAGATCAGCAGTTTGACAAGTGCACATTGTAATGTAACTGTAGGGCAGAATAAATGGAACAAGCCGTTAATTTATTCTGTAAATATGGTACGTAACATGTATGAACGCAAACCGCAATAACCTGCAATGATTTGCTCCTCGTGTACACCCAGTACACCCAGTGTTAAATGAAAAACGACGAGCGGGTCAGGGCGGGTGCACTGCCTACACTGATTTCTATATGGATCAAGTCAGTGTAAGAAAACACCAGTGTAATAAATGGAAAACGCTATAAGTGATCTTTAGTGATCAGATGAGTTTTCATAAATGCCTGAAGGTTAATTACCAAAATTTTAAGTGTTACTTTAGTTTAATCACGGATTGGAATTTCAAAGAAACAGGAACTTTTAATTTTTTGGTAAATTTTTTTTAAGTAAATTTGTTCGACTGGTAAGCGAATTGTGGTTAACCCTCTTTTGGTTCAAACAATTTAATTCTTTTTTGTTCACGTCACAGTATTTATTCTTTGACTTGAATGCTTTTTAATATTTTAATCAATTGTGAAACTATTTTTATAGTTAAATTTGTACTGAAATAAGAATCAAAGGCTGTTACAGTGACTTGTAGTTACTAGTTGAAAAATAAGGTTATTTGCCAAAATCAAAATGTCGTAAAATTAAATACGGCAACGGCAACACTGTATCTACAAAATTGTTGAATCTCAATATGATCTCAATTTTTATCACTGCCAAAAAATTGTTAAAGTGAGGATGCGGTTTTCAATGTCATCATTCAATGTCATATGTGTTTAAATCAAGATTTCCTATTTCTAAACGACGTTTGTAACCTAACAAGTAATTGTCATAACACGGGATGCAGATGTTCCACGTTACGTCATGCCTAAGTCAAGGAGCTAATTTTAATCAGCTGATTGGGATAAAGATGGCGGAAAAAATATACACCTCAAGCACATCAAGGGTCATCCCGCTCATTCAATCCTCATTGCTCATTCGGCTTAACTTGCATTGGATTCCAGAAAAAGTTAAGGACAACTGAGAGAAAAACGTAAAAATAAACTCTGCGCTTATTTAAAAGGTTATGCAGCCATGTTGTATGTGGGTTGGAATTTGCGGGAAATTTAAATTTACCTACCAATGCAAATAGCAAATTCAAATTTCCCGCAAAATCCATGGCTTGCAAGTTGAGCCGAATCCGAGGCCGAATGAGCGGGTTGACCCTTGATGCGCTTGAGGTGTATGTTTTTTCCTCCATCTTTATTCTGATCAGCTGTTTATTGGGAAGTCAAAAAAAGGTTAAAGCTGTCACCTGCTGACATGGAACACTTCAATCGAAATTAAGAAATTAACTTTTTTATAGTTTATATACAAATAATTTAATTTATCTTCCTCGTTCATCATACATATCCCGTAATCTTGTTTTTCCTTAATCTTAATAATAATATTATAATACGAATAATATCAATATTATAAAGATAATAATAATAATACAATATGAATATTCATAAATACGACATGTCAATGGATCCTTGTTAAAATTTATATAATAAACAATGGTGCGCTTTTATAATGTAAATTAATTACATTTACTGTTAATTTTCCGTTTTGATTATCTATGACAGTTAGTTTTTGACTTTGTAGGGGTTTACGGAAACTAAACTCGATTGGATTAATCGAAGCCTGCGCCCGAGAAGAACACTATTCTGTGAGAATCGCAGAATAGTGTTGTCCACTGACGCGTCCTTTGTTTGACTCAAATGCAAATCGAGTTTCGTTTCTGTAAACCCCTTTTGTGTTACTTTCATGTGAATCGTTTTTCCAAAATTATGTATTAGCTTGTAATATTTGTATTCTTCATTTTTATTTTTTGTATGCTTCTGTTAATGTTTAACATTTTTATCTGCTTTGCTTTGTTCATGGTTTATATCATTTCGAAAATGTATATTGGAAAGTGTGTTTTGAATTATTTTGTATTTTTTTTTATAATATAAACGTAAACGTCGTCACTACTATTTTGTTCTAGATACATTTTTTGTACACAATTGCATTCCTTGAACAGAAACAGTTAGGCCACTCCTTAAAAAAGCGCGAAATGTATGAATAGACCAATAGTAATGTTTAGGGAGTGGCCTTGAAACAGTATATACAAAATTATGCAGCAAGTATCAAATAGGCAAATAATACATTTCGAAATAGAAATTCAAGTCATATGTATTATAATTAGTGATTCAGATTCAGGTCATATTCATTTTTCTTTTTAATAATCATTAGGTTTTGAATCCTATGAGGCAATTCAATACTTTTGACAGTGGTCATAAAATGGCGGCCGTGGGGTAAAGTCAATTAGGCATTCTATTGTGACGTCACAAACGTCAACATTTTGCTCGCGGACTAAAACATTGGGCTGGCCCTACTGAGTCTGCTATACGCCAATATGGCATTGTGACGAATGCGTTCCATAACCAATAATATGTCTACCCCATGACCACCATTTTTCTAACCTCTGTCAAAGGTACTGGATTGTCTTATATTCTATAACGAACTTGAAAAATAAAAATTATATTACGTATGTATGGCATAATCATATATTTGTAGAATATATTCATATTCAGTAGAAACTAGAACATATTTATCTACTCTTTTATCATTTTCTTAACCCTATTACAATACATTTTCATTTTGCATTCATTATACAGTGCATTTTTTGGTTATCCCATAGGGATTTAGCATTTGGGGCATGTTAATCACCGGGAAATTTGAATATTTAACACATTCTGATAATTTTTAACAGAAACACCACAGTAACCAAAATTAAAGAAAATTTAAAAATTTGAATTTTTTATGGTAGGCAGACAAAGAAACAACGCTGTCAATTTGGTTGCCTACCATAACACTTCAAATTTTTCAATCTTTTTGCAAGAAATAATAAGTTACTATTAAAAACTGTCAGAATGAGTATGGTACAAATTAAGAGCGTAATTTTTGCGTTGTAAAATTTACGCCACGACCTGAAGTTTTAGTAAAGTAAATCCCTATCCGAAATCTTAGAAAAAACGTACTGTATATTTCCTCTTATACAACTTCAATTAAATACCTTAATTAATCATTTATAATATATATATATTCTCGTTTTTAATTATTTTTATGGTACTGTAGTAAATATGATATAATTTTTATACTTTAATTTATAATATTCAATTATCTTATTTAAGTAATTACGTCAATTCTTTTAGCAAGGTTTTTTCTCGTATTAGATAGTAACTTTTAAAACCTGTCTGCGTAGTGTAGATAGATTATGATTAGTTTTTGGAGGAAATTATTAACTAAATATTACAAATAATTTTCTTAGCGTACTATCTCGACATGAGAGAAAATTTAAACAAATCAATTTGTTTAAATTTTCTTACCTCATAATCAAATAATAATATTTATAAATTTCTAAGATTTACTCTTTACACGTAGAAAGTGAAAAAAGTGTTCCTCAAGTCTAAGCTTACAATAAACTTGAGATATTTACAAACTTGACATTTACCTTGGTAGGTTAGTTTCACAGTTAATGTTATTGATTGATTGATATCCAAACACTTTCATTAATAAAATTCATTGACATTTACAATAGCTTTCTTTATAGGTTAGTTTCACAGTTCATATGTTATATAAAGTATTTGGGTATCAATGAGGTTAATAACATGACCTGTGAAACTAACCTACAAAGAAAGCTATTGTAAGTGTCAAATTTGTAAGTATCTCAACTTTTTTGTAAGCTTAGACCTTGAAGAACACTTTCTTTCATCTTCTACATGTAAAAACAAAGTGTGCATCCCTTCTAAGCTACAATAATGAGAAAATCTTAGAAATTTTTATGAGTCAGACTTTTGTGAGTCTCACTTCGGTCGATTAGTAACATTTTGACTCAACAATTAAGTATGTTTGAATAAGATTTAATATTTATAAAACATTACTATTGTTTGCAGTTTGCATTCATGATTATAATTAGATTAATTTATTAATAAATAATTAAGTCAATATAATTAATAATGGAAACCTGGCAGTTCTTAGTTTTTTATTTTTTTATTACTAATTATGTACGTACGAATTATGAACCTGTCATTTCGTCATTAACATCGTAAATTTGGCTTGTTCATTTTGGAGACTTGATTTATTTCATTATTTCTCTTGTGGTTTGGTCCAAGTATGACGTAAATATTAATTTCTCATATTTTCATCAGAAATATTATTATTATTATTTCAAATATTATTATTATTATTTCATCAGTTAAATTTAATTTAAGTTAATTGCATGTGGTAAATAATTTAGGTATGCCTAGAATTTATAATTATAATAATTATAACATATTTAACACAGTTAATCGATCAGTAAAGACCAGACAGTTTAGTATGTAATAGAGTGGCTATAAACGTCAAATGTTGAAATTTCGTCGACGCCATATTAATCACCAAAATACATATGTTTCGTATGTTTCTGATGTCAGCGCCCTCTTACTCCTTTTATACATATTAAATTTAAATTACTGTTGACAAGAAGGTGATTAAAATGGCTGCCATTTATTAATTCATAAGATATCTGTTTGGTGCGTTAGTGTCTATATAAAAATGCATGTGTCATTTTTAGCGCCCTCCCTATTTCATATTAAACTCTCTGATAAAAACGGATTGTTATTACTTTTTGTTTTTTTGTTATTCTGAATTCGATATGTGGATATGTTTTTTTGTAATACTAACCTAGCTTTTTCATTTGATTTTTATCGATTTTCAGCTAACAGTAATACTTTAGAAATTATAATATAAATATTACAAATTGTTAGGTAATGCCCATTTTTTTTTATAAATATTAGAAGTAATTGCTCAAAAACAATTATGAGTAAAATAAAATAATACATTATAGTTTTAACATGTATATACTGAATGTTCCAGCAAAATTAATGGATGGATTTTGGAGTACGACAAAAACGAAATGTAGCTGATTTCGTACTACTCGGAGTACTTTGGACGTGTTTCGAGTTACTCCGAGTAGTTTAAAGTGGTTTATAGAAAGCTGTCGAATTGTCAGCGAATTTAATCTTTAAATAAAATGGCATATAATAACAAACGATATCATTGAGTTCTATATCTCTCGATATAGGAGTGTTTCATAATATTGATGGTTCTCAGTGCGAATAATTGGTCCGATTTTTTACGGCAAGTTGACAGAGGTCAAGTGACCCTAATCTAACTTTTCAAAAATTGCGAATATTCTTTAAAAGTTGGAATGATTTCAACTTTTTCCGGTGGTTGTCAAATTGTCCAAATATTCGGAACTGAGAACGAGACTTTAATCTCTCCTTAACCACATTTTCTCTCGGAACACTCAGTATAATAAAGTATAACAAAAGTGGAAAATCTTGTAGCATTTAAATTAAATCTTTGCGTTTTTTCTTCTTAAGTTTTAAATTAACAACAATTAATTAAACAAGACATTATTTACGTTATTAATTTGTTATTTTTTTTTCTTCGTCAAATTGTTTCTATTTGCGTCACTTATTTGTTTTCTTCGTAATAACTACAAAGACAGTATTTACACTTCACATTTATTGTTTATCGGTAAGTTAAGATTAATATCCCGCAAATTTCTCATTTCTTAATCCTTATTAATTCATTTCTTGCATTTTTGTTTTATTAGCTTGCTTATAAATGTTATCATACTAATTAATATTAAATATTATCAATTAGTGTTTATTTCTTAGTTAATTAGCATAATAAGTCTTGTGAACACACAGCTAGCCTGCCCGGGTTGTCTCTCAGTCTCGCGATCATCCACTCATTCACAAATATATTTATCATCATTTTCTTCTTAGCTATCTGTTTACTCTTTGTTATTTTTCTTTTTTACGAAACCAAGGCAAATATTTCTCGCTATAAAGAGCAAGAAATATTTAATTGATTTCGATGATCGTTGGTTACTTTTCGATAACAATTATTAAAGCAACAAGTTTTCGATTTAAACAAACAAAAGAATAAAACAAAAACAAAATTGACAGACAACTGAGTTGATAGAATTGGCGGGTTCTGGGACCTCCGCCCTCCTCTTCTCTCCACCACGTCCACCACGCGAATTAACATTAAATAAACATACAATGTTTTTAACAGCATTCTTAACAACACTGTTTTTAACATTCAATGTTCTGAACAGTATTGTATTGTTTCTAACAGCATTGTTTTTAAAATACAATGTTAACAGCATTGTTTTTAATATACAATGTTCAGAACAGCATTGTTATTAAAGAATTTAAAAAAAAAACTTTGAAAAAATGTAATGCTGTTATGAACATTGTATGTTAAAAACAATGTTGTTATGAACATTGTATGTTAAAAACAATGCTGTTAACAACATTGTTTGTATGTTTATTTAATGTTAATTCGCATGGTCGGCGTGGCGGAGAGAAGAGGAGGGCGGAGGTCCCAGAACCCGCCAATTCTATCTACTCAACTAATAAACAATTAGAATTAGTAGAAACGAAAATTGTTTGACTTTAAATAAATATTTAAATCCTATACGAACACGATTATGAAAGCAAAACTCACACGGCTGACTGGTTTGTATCGGAAGACCAGACTTTTGTACAAACTTAAATTATATTTATCCCCGAACGAAATAAAAACGCAATTTATAATCAATACTTATACTGAGTATTTCAGAAATCACTCAATTTGTTGATTTTCTTTCAGTATTCGTCTGAAACGCCCAGTATACGCGAATAAATAAGCAAATAAAATAAAAATCGCACGTCAATATTCATTAGATCATCACAGCCTTGCACATCATTCATACATATGAAACACATTTAGTCCGTCCGAAACGCATGCATTCTTTTTAAGTGTTTTATGTTCATTCGCACGTCGTTCACACTCACACCAACCACTCACAACACGAGAGAGAAGCGCGTTCTTCTTGCGTCTTGTGTACATCGTCGTTAGGTCTGATACAACGCGAAACGTTAGTGTACGACCATCGCCACGAAGAACGTATTTTACGAAGAAAACGGAAAAAAAAACTAAGCGTTTTTTGGTCGCCTTGTTTTTCTTGGAAAAATATCGTCTCAATGTGTCGGCGATCGAATCTTCGTTTTCTTACGATCAGAGAACAACGTCGGGCAGACTATGTGGCCACTAGGCCCTCGAGTCATTCTCGTGATGTACGATCTTTCTCTCCTTGTAATAGATTTCTTCGCTCTCCTTATCGCACATCAGCAGAACAATCCCGCCGAAGAGGAATATCGCTGCACCCCAACCAACACCGTACGCCCAACCGAACTCCCATATCGTTCGATTGCCCAGATTCAATTCAGCGGCGAAACATACGGGATAGATTACTAGTGCCATTATGATCGAAACAACTGCAATACGAGAATTGCCAATCAATTACGCAAATATAGACATAGACAATTTTTCAAGATGGCGAATAGTAGCCAATAATTGAGGTTTGGTGACACTTCGGCGTGTCAGCCATGTTGTGTAGACGAAATTTCCCGCAAATTTCAACCTACACACAACATGGCTGCACAAAAGACGCAAAGTGACACTTTTGTTAGGTTATGCTGTGACATAACGCCGACTACTATGCCATCTATTGAATATTCACTACATTAAAAAGGAACTTACGTGCTAATCCCATGACAATCACGGCGAATCGGTAATACTTGTATTTGGTATGATGTTCCTTTGTGCGTAAACCTAGGCCTGTCAAGACAGTCGCCACTAAATCGGTCAACAAGGTGATGATGCATAAGACGGCAGCGGCCCGTATGTAAGCGGCGTCTCGAGATTGATAACATCCGGCTGACTCTTGCATGTTGAATGGAAGCGGTTGTGGCGCTCCTTCTTCGATGCAATGCATAAATAATCCTTGCCGCCAACCAGCTGCCATCAACCAATCGGTTGAGGCGAGGCCCATTATCATCAGTATGATGACAATCAGGCCGCATATAAATGCAATCACCTAAAACCCAATAGATTAATATCAATATTACTAAAATATAACTAATAACGAATCACTCAATCATAATTAAATAAAACAAACGAACATTTCGATAGCGGACACTTCGTACAGCCAATCGGGCATTATATTTTTCAGCCATTTTAAATGTTAACGCAGAAACTTGAAAACTAGAACTTTCTACACTAATATACTTATAATATGAGAATAACTGATAAAAAGATAACAGATTTCAGGTTTAAATAACCTTCGAAACGTTGACTGACAAACATGATATGATAAGCAACGAATCACGTTTCGTAATGTACTGTAGGGTTTCTACTGGATAAGATTCAACGATATTCATTTGTTGTGTCACCAGTTACATTATGCAGGTGATTCAAGTTTCTTATCGAAATACAATAAACAATCATGAACAAACTGCATTTGTGTTGATTTTATGTTAAGTTAAACTAGCAGTGGCAGTAGTGAGTGCCACTGGCTGGCAGCAGGCTACGCGTCGTCTCGGAATAGTAAGCATAAACCTAAATGAAACTCACAAAACAAAAACACAAAAGGTAAAAGTAAAATGTTAATTCTTCATTGTTTTTTAAAGTAAAGTGCTTAACAACAAACTAGTTGTTAATATTAGTCATAATCATAAACTGGTATTTTAAATATTTTGTGCCTGATGTGGTTTTAATTAAATATTGAAATGAAAAATCGTAATTTTTTTAAGTTCGTTACGCAAAAATTAAATATTTAATAATTTCATGACATTAGTTGCTTTCGATATATCACGAAACTACTCAGAGTAACTTCTCTGAAGAACTAAGTAATTAGGGTTAGGAAGTACTCTGAGTCACAGAATATATAATTATACTAAGAAAATGTTCATTTCGCGTTTTTCGGCAGGCCTCGTTTGGTGAACTTCGGCGTGTCGGCCATATTGCGTGGATGTTGGAATTTGCTATTTGCATTGTTAGGTAAATTTAAATTTCTCGCAAATTCCAATATCCACACAACATGCCTGACACGCCGAAGGTCACCAAACAAGGCCCGTCCAATTCAATGTCAAAAACACTAAGTGAACCTTCTGGTCTGAGTAGCATGAAATCTAAATTGAAATAAAAAAATTTTTTTTGGTAGATATTACCTCGGATATTACGTTAACTTTTAACAAAAATTAAAGATTTGTTAACTTTTAACAAAAATTAAAGATTTGATAAGTTCATGACAATCTAGTTGCTTTCGATTTATCACCGTAAACTACTCCGAGTAACTCTAAAGAACAAAGTAGTTAGTATGGTTTAGAACTACTCTGAGTAGTTGGTAGTGAGTAGCAGAGTAGTTGAACGCATATAGGAATATACAATTATTTTATTTTATATATTTTTAAAGATTTGCAATTGTTTCGGAGTAAAAGTGACTGTTGTTTTAATTGTTTTAAATAATGAAATGAAAAATCGTATTTTTTTATTTTTTTATTAACGTCAAATATTAATAAAAATGGCAGATTTAATAATTTCATGACATCATGACATTCTAGTTGCTTTCGATATATCATTCTATAAACTACTCACGAGTAACTAAGCAGTATTTTATGGAACTACTCCAGCCAGAACTACTTTTTTAAGTTTTTTAGTAGCTACCGTTAAAAGGTTAAACTTTCACAAAAAAAATAAACATTTGATAATTTCATGACATATTTCAGCGTTTCTCAAAGTGTGGGGCGCACCCCTGGGGGGGATAAACGAAATAAATGAACAAAATTTTATTGAGACTTGAGAGCTTTCTTTTTTGGTCACCTCACATCACAAGGTGCGCTCGTTTTATTGAGACGTGAGAGCTTTTTTTTGGTCACCAATAAAAAAATTTCAATGCCTTTATACTCTTCTATTTTATGCAGCGGGGCGCAGAATTATTGAAGGTCAAAGGTCAAGGGGGGGGGGGGGGGCGGAATACGAAAGCTTGAGAAACGCTGACATATTTAATAGTTACTCAGAGTAACTCGCTAACTACTTCAGAACTACTCTGGGTTGTTAGGTTCGTAGTGGTATATTGAAAACAGTTGTTATTAAAATTAAAAAATAGAAGAAGAAATAATACAAATTTAATCACGCAGTAACAACAAATCGAAAGAAAATTTAGTAGTAATCACGTTTAAATTTGTATTCAGTTGCGATTTGATGGTTTTACCTGAGCGATCTGATTTTCCGCCATTAAATGTGTGATTTTTTATGGGGTAGTTCAATCCGGCCTCAACACTTATCTGCTCGTATTCAAAGCCCCAACAGGCGGGGTGGATAAATCAAAGTTCGCTGTTTCCGTTGTCGATGGTATTTTGCTATTGCTATATATTGGAGGAATGTGTATTTTGGCAAAACAACGCATCGGATTTTCTTTTCTTCGTGAGTGTTTCCTTTCTTCAAAACCAAAAGCAGTCCCTTATGTGGGAATTATAGAGCCCTGGACACAATCGGAATTATCGGAATCCGAAAAACGGGCGAGAAAAAAGCGAATAACACACACGACTTGATCACAACTACATTAGACTGCTCAGTCCCTTCAGTTCAGTTTAGCAGCTAGAAACTAGGCATGTTTAAGGTCCCTTTCGACAACAAAATATACATCACGCATCTGCACAAAGCACAACGAATAGAAAACGATAAGTTCCACAATTCACACACATTCAATTATACTTTCTTTCAACACAATCACAATAAATTTTACAATAGAATTTAAGTTGTTTTTTTTTTTAATACGAATTGACGAAGAACATATTATTGTTTGGGTTTTTGTGATCAACTTTCAAGGTTTATGATGTTAGTGATGTTCGATCGCTTTCGCACAATTGACTGTTTGATGGATTTATTTTATATATGCGGAAAGATTTACGAATATGAATGATTACGTGCGTTCGGTGCGTCGCGACGCGAGAGGTGAGGGTGAGGCGAGGGTGGTGTTTGGATATTAGGGCGACGTCGGGACTACAATACTAAAAGCAATCGTCGCCTCTGTCCCTGCACTACGTATGCATCAACTCAACGAATCAACGAAGTAACGAACGAACGGGCAACGACAAACGGGAACGTGAAGCCCCTTCCCTAGTCCCTTTACGACAGAAACTCACTGCTGCGATTAAAATCGATCGTTTCGGCTAAACGCGGGCGAAAGCAGGAACAGGCAGCAGGAAGAAGGAATGGATATGTGCGCCGTCGTCAAACATCCGCCTACACAACATGCGTATACCTACGAATATTTTTAATGGAAAGCGGGAAAAGAAAACCCGGAAAATTGCAGGCAGATACGAAAAATTATCTTTTTTTTTTAAT
This sequence comes from Liometoxenus newtonarum, assembly GCA_030264535.1. Classification (NCBI taxonomy): domain Eukaryota; kingdom Metazoa; phylum Arthropoda; class Insecta; order Coleoptera; family Staphylinidae; genus Liometoxenus; species Liometoxenus newtonarum. Next base: position 7,238 of record JARJEB010016997.1, on the reverse strand, counting down.
ATTCACCTTTAGTGGTCGTGTTATCGTCACAGTTTCTATTGTTGTTGTGGGCGTCGCCATGGTTTATCTATAAAAACAAAAAACAAAACAATAACGATAACAATCATAACAATAACATAACCTATTTTTACAAATTACTTTTGGTTCTTTGGTTCCAACCGAGGTTCCAACTCGAAATCTTTCTATACAATTTAATATTTCCTCTCTTTTCTATTTTGAGAGTTATTTCACAAAACACTTTTGTTTCGCAGTGCAATCATTGTGAGAACAATTTTAATTACAACAAACAATTGAACTACATTGTAAATTTAAGCATACCTTTGCAAAATTTATGAAACCAACGAAAAGAAGAGCTTGTGGACTTTTGATTCAATCTCACATTGAACGATTCAACTAAATTAATGCGACATTTTCTCCATTTATAGGTAATTGTGTCACTGGTATAGTCATCAGTCAAATCATGAAATTAGTCAACAAGTACTTTCTTTAACTGTTGCAACAACAAGCTGCAACTCGTAGCAAATTAAGCACTCATTTCTAATAAACCAATGTCGAGTCGCCGTCGGAGTGTCGAGGTTGTAACTTTTGCACAAACCATAACTAAACCACAAGATGAATAATGAACTGAATCACTCGAAACTACTACTCGTGCTACTAATTATTCAATATATTTTCCTCTTCTCTTGCTTATTTCCAATTTCTTTTCGCTCAGTCTAAAGTGTCGTTAACGCGGGACGCACGCACCTGAAAATGGAACACTCTGTTGGGTCAAAACTCAAAACCCATGATGAGGACAGAGCTAAAGATCATTTATCAATGGAGTGTTAAAAAGAGATGCAATTAGTGAAGAGAAATTTAAGGAATTTTAAATCCCACTGTTGAAACTTAAGGTACATTCGACTTTTTCCACACAAGCGTGTACTGACAAATAACATTACGTCACGCACGTCTCGAAGTAACCATTTTGGATTTATAAATCAGTTGATGAACAAACCCAAAGGAACTCAAAGCTTTTCGTATATATCTATTGAAATGTTCCATGTCAGCAGGTGACAGGATTGACCTTTATTTGACCTTCCCAATTAACAGCTGATCGGGATAAAGATGGCCGAAAAATATACACATCAATCACATCAAGGGTCATCCCGCTCATTGTGATTCGGTCTCGGATTCAGCATGACGATAAAAGCATAACATTTTAAACAAGCTCTGAGCTTATTTTTGCGTTTTCCGCTCAATTTTCCCTAACTTTTTCTGGAATGAAGAAGACGAAATGCAATGCATGTTGAGCCGAATGAGCAATGATGATTGAATGTCCTTGACGTGTATGCTTTTCCGTCATCTTTATCCCGATCAGCTGATTAAAATTGGCATGACATGACGTTAGTTAGGCATGACCCGCATGACATACTTCTTTTGTTCGAGGCGTGATATATCAAGCACATAAAGCGTGCCCCGAATAAAAGACGACCTAAACTCCATGCTTCTGTTCTCATGTGCTCTGAGGCTGAATCCTGTCAGGAATCAGAATCTTTAAAAGTTAAAACGTCAAATCAAACAGCTTTCTGAATTACCTGCGTGCTCAGAGAGTAAATCGAATGCACCCTTAAGATAACACGCTTAGCATGGCAACACTGTACAAACTAAAATAGATCATATAAATTTTAGGACAATCATGCTCTGCAAAATTGAAAATTCTGTACATCGAAAAGAAATGGTTAAAAAACCTTATGTCGACCTTAATCCTGTGAATTCTTCATTTTCTTCGTCTGATATTCATTTGTTCTTTATTTCTACCCTTTTGAAGTCACCAGTCACCATGTTTATGGTGAAGAGACGTTTGCATTTTGTATCTTTGTCATGTGCATACCTTCAAATGAGTGTGAGTGAAATAAAGGATTATTGTTGTTTAAATTTTGCTTTGCAACAAATGATCTTGCGCGATCCTTATTATATATATGATCTAATCTTTGCTCACTGCTGCTGCGCCTGCGCGCTTAACTGTACGTCAAACCAAACGTGACGTGTCGGTGTTTTGTGGCAAGGTGTTTTAGATTTGTCAAAAATTGAATAAATCAGTTTCAAGAGGACATAAATATTTATTGCAAGTTTATGTACTTCAGTCCTAAATATCTCTTATAATAAAAATATAACATTCCCGCAATGGGGTCCTTCAAGAAAGACAAAAAGGAGGAGGAAGATGGTAAAAACCTAAAAATATTTGTTAATTTTATGTCACAGAGCAATAATTTACTAATTAATAAACTATAACTTTATTTTCTCTGAAAATAGGATCGGTATTTGCTATGTTGGAGAAGACGGCCGTGCTACAAGAATGTCGAACGTTCAATGAAACACCAGTTAATCCTAAAAAATGTACCAGAATCATGACGATGATCCTGTATCTATTAAACCAGGTACTTTCGATTGAAACACACAATTCCAGTGGCTCCTTTGGCACTTACTTGCTATTAAATATTATTCATACTTTTTTTATTATTGTAGGGTGAACAATTAAGTGCAACCGAAGCAACCGAATGCTTTTTTGCAATGACAAAATTGTTCCAATCCCAAGATGTAATCCTCCGCAGAATGGTATACCTAGGCATCAAAGAGCTATCATCTTTGGCTGATGATGTCATCATTGTCACCTCATCATTGACCAAAGACATGACCGGCAAGGAAGATTTATATCGGGCAGCAGCCATCCGCGCTTTGTGCAGTATTACCGATGCAACCATGTTGCAAGCAATTGAAAGATATATGAAGCAGGCTATCGTCGACAGGAATCCTGCAGTCAGCAGTGCGGCTCTTGTAAGTTCATTGCATATGATGAAAAAGGCAAATGACGTTGTGAAACGTTACGTTAACGAAGCTCAAGAGGCAGTTAATAGTGACAAGTAAGTTATTGATTTGATTAAAATTGCAATTTTCTCTCAAATTGCACTTTTTTTAGTGTTATGGTCCAATACCATGCCTTGGGAGTGTTGTATCATATCAGGAAAACGGATCGCTTAGCTGTAAACAAACTCGTTGCAAAATTAACGAAATCTGTGGGCTCATTAAAATCACCGTACGCCGTTTGCATGCTCATTCGAATGACCGCAAAGTTGCTCGAAGAGGAAGAGAGCTCCAATGACTATCCCTTCTTTGAATTCATCGAAAGTTGCATCCGCCACAAATCGGAAATGGTTATTTACGAGGCAGCCCATGCGATTGTGAACCTAAAACGCACCACTCCCCGGGAACTAGCGCCCGCGATAACTGTCCTACAATTGTTTTGCGGATCGCCGAAAGCTACTCTTCGATTCGCTGCAGTTCGCACACTGAATCAAGTAGCAATCAGTCACTTATCCGCTGTTACGGCGTGCAATATGGACTTGGAAAATCTGATCACCGATTCGAACCGTTCAATTGCAACTCTTGCGATTACAACTTTGCTGAAAACTGGCGCGGAATCTTCAGTCGAACGGCTAATGAAACAAATTTCAACGTTTGTATCGGAAATAAGCGACGAGTTCAAGGTTGTTGTTGTACAGGCAATTCGTGCGCTTTCATTGAAATTCCCTCGCAAACACAGCGTTCTTATGAGTTTCCTCTCGGCGATGTTACGCGATGAAGGCGGATTGGAATATAAAGCTTCCATCGCGGATACTATCATCACTATAATTGAAGATAATCCTGAAGCTAAAGAGACAGGTCTTGCGCATTTATGTGAGTTCATCGAAGATTGCGAACATACATCGCTAGCCGTAAGGATACTGCATCTATTGGGAAAGGAAGGACCTCGCACTAAACAGCCTTCGCGATACATTCGCTTCATTTATAATAGGGTGATACTTGAGAATCCAACTTTCCGAGCAGCTGCCGTTTCAGCAATGGCTCAGTTTGGCGCAACATGCCCCGATTTGCTTGACAATATCTTAGTGCTTCTTGCAAGATGCCAAATGGACACGGATGATGAAGTTCGCGACCGGGCAACTTACTACAGCAATATCCTGTCGTATTCTGACCTGGGACTATATGAAAATTATATTATTCAAAGCCCACAGGTCTCTATAGCTTCCCTGGAACGTTCGCTTCGAGAATATTGTCTTGGTGATACCAGCACGCCTTTTGATTTGAAAAGCGTGCCGTTGCAAGCTATTCCGACCCAGGAAGAAATCCACAGTCAAAAGTCCCAAGAAGGTATGCTCATTACAAATGCAACTGGTGCGAAGAAACCGCAAATCTCTCGGGAGGAAAATTACGCTGTCAAATTATCGACGATACCTGGTATTCAACAGGCTGGTCCTCTGTTTAGAAGCTCCGAAGTAGTCGAACTCACTGAATCCGAAACCGAATACGTTGTACGATGCATTAAGCACTGTTACGCCAACTTTTTAGTATTGCAATTTGATTGCCTCAACACCTTATCTGATCAACTACTTGAAAATGTTCGCGTGCAACTGGATCCCAGCGAAGGATACAAAATAATCTCGGAGATTCCGTGCGAAAAGCTCTGTTATAATGAAACTGGCTCAACTTTTGTTGTTTTGCAATTTCCGGAAGACCTTCCTGCAACGGTTGGTACTTTCGGTGCCGTGTTGAAGTTTGATGTGAAGGATTGTGATCCCAGTACGGGTCTACCTGATTCGGATGATAGTTATCAGGATGAGTATATGCTAGAAGATTTGGAAATCGCATTAGGAGACCAAATCCAAAAGGTGAATAAAGCCAATTGGGGCTTGGCATGGGAAGATGCTGCTAATAATATGGTCGAAATGGATGATACTTATTCGCTAAGCACGATGAATACGCTTGATGAAGCTATTAAAAATATTATTCAGTTTTTGGGATTGCAACCCTGTGAGCAAACTGATCGTGTACAGGAAGGCAAAACTACGCATACTCTATTACTAGCAGGTAATCATTTTTTGTTTCACTTCCGATTTGTCTTGTATTTTGCAAATTTCATGGCCTATGTATTGTTATTATTATTACAGGAGTATATCGTGGAGGTTTCGATATTTTGGTTCGAGCCAAGTTGGCGTTGGCTGAAGGCGTCACAATGCAATTAACGGTGCGATCATCCAACCCCGATGTTGTCGAATTAGTTACGTCGGCCGTTGGTTGATATCATTAATATCTTAATTGTACAATCGAGAATTTATTATTATATCCATTAATGTCGTAACTTTTAAGTGTGTAAATTACAGGACTTAAGCTCTAATTTGATTACTTCAAATGATCACTTTTGTTTATGGCCCACAAAGATGAGAAGAACACTTCAGTTTCTATAGAGCAGTTAGAACGGAGTCTGCGGGGGCATTATATCTGCATCTCACTCCACTGCACATTATTGAACTATTGCGTATTCAGTTTCACTTATGCAATTTGCTTTGCTTCCCAACAAGTGACATTGACAGCGTTCTGAACTGTTCTTCGCAGCTTTGTTATGATATACCAGAACCAGAACGGAAAGAGAAGGACAATGGCTGGATTTGTAAGAGTTAGCGGGTATATTTGTTGTGGTTTGGTGATTACCAGAGAGTTTTATCGAATAGAGAGGTCACTAAAAATAAGCCATTCATTTTTACATTGACACTAACGCACCATACGGATTATCTTACGAATTAACAAATGGCGGCCATATTAATCACATTCTTGTCAATTAGTAATGAAAATTTAATATGTACAAAATGAGTAAGAGGGCGCCGGCTCAGTAACATATGTAGGAATTTCTATCCAACAATGTCAACAAATAACTTCAGTTCAATAAAGAACGTTACATCAACTTGGAAGAACAAATGAACAGTAATGATGCAATAAATTCAATTGTTTAAACAATAGCACAATGAACATGCACACTTTTGGCGGTAGTCCAGGCTGTTGCGCGCGCCGGTGGTTATCTAGCGCACCGACCCTGAAGCTACACGGAGCTACACTGAAACGCTACGCATATATGAAACCTCATTTACAGGGCGCCGACTTACTGAAATTTCTGTGGGTGCTCACGCTCACTCATCCCGCTCTTAATATATCATAACACATTAGAGAATTTTAAACTGAGTGCAAATTTCGTAAATTTCTGTGGGTGCTCGAGACCCGGAGCACCCACATAGTCGGCACACTGCTCATGTACATGTGTACGCATGTGCAACTGTATTGACTAATATGGCGCCGACAAAATTCCAACATTTGACGTTAGTAGCCACTATAATGCGTCAAAGAACAGTTAAGGTGTTCAGCCAGCCTTAGACATCATGTTTTCTGACAGAGGATCAAGTGAAATTTAAGGTTATTAGAACTTTCCTGTTCCTGATGGATGCTAGATCATTTTAAAATTTAGGTGTTCCGCGGGCAAAAATGTTTGACTTTAGTGTTCCGCGACTTTAAAAAGTTTGAGAACCAAGGGCTTAAACTACTATAATAAAACCAATTTAAAAATTATTTTTAGACAACAGATTCATGATTAGCGCGCGGTTTCTTTAAAAATTCGAAATTCGGTTGAAAGATGAAACTGCGCATGCTTTCTCTTCATGCACCACCTTCCGATGTGGTGCATGTGGAGTGAACTCTATTAACTCCACTCTGCCGGTACCCGAACGCATTCGGCGCCGCTCTCTTCACGCTTTTGGTTATACCCGAACGGCTTCGGAGCGTTTGGAGTCAAAAATACTTGAAGAAGAAATAGAAAAAGAAGATACGAGCAATATTGAAGAAATTACTGAAGAAGTGATGGAAAAACAAGAAACGAACAATAGTGAAGAGATTACTACTTCTCACACAGAAATTGTAACTGAAGACAAAACAGATAGCAGCGATTTCGATAATCTTAGAGTAGAAAAAATTAACGCACAAATGCACGATGGACGAATGGGTTTTATTAAATGCAAGGCTTGCGATTTGGTGTGCCGTGACAAAAAAGAATTGGACGATCATCATAAAGAAGCCAAACATACCAAAGAGAAACCGATCCTTATTCAAGTGCGTCATGTTTTGTTTGGGACCAAATACAATTTGAGAAGTCATGATCGGAGGCACATTTCGAAGGACTTGAAGCACTCAATGAGGATCGACAGCCAGCTGCTGAAAGACCGTGAGGCCGATGTGGTCTGTCTGGAATGCCAGGAAGTGTTTTCCAGTGACAAACAATTGAAAATACACATGAGGAGTCATAAAAAGAAGTTTTTGTGTAATGACTGCGGGAAAGTGTTTACAACGAAATCTCGTTTAGATTCACATATTCAAGTAAG
>JARJEB010016990.1:0-17898 GCA_030264535.1 Liometoxenus newtonarum | reverse complement strand
TAATCAATTTTATTTCCACTTTCCGATCAAAATTACTTTTATGGTCGACGAATTCTAAGAAATCGTAGTGGATATGGCCGGAAAGTTGTGCGGTGCGAACCCGTACCGATTTATTTGTTTTGCAAACATGAGGAAATACTACAAATAAATTCAGTTCATAATGAATGCAAATTAATACTACTAACATAACACGTCGTTCTACATGATGTCGATTGATCACAACACAAAACTGTGTACATGTTCCTTAGTAAGTAGAAGAATTGGTGTGCTCTCATGAATCTCATGTGATCCTCGACATGTGCATCGCGTCCGCGTTCCCCCAAAATGGCATTATGCAACGAATTAAAACTGAATAAACATACGGAATTGTGCCCCTAGCTAGAAGGTTAAATCCATGGATTACCGACCTTGGGGGGCGAGTCTTACTAGTTTAACCATTTCCAGACGTATATATACAGATATTATATTTAGTTTTACTCATCTGTGTGTTATCTCTTTAGTAACAACCAACAATATGTGCGCGGTGCATGAGATATCAGAAATTCAAAACTATTAGCAGTAAATTGTGCTGGATTTGGAGTAGAGCAAAAATTTACATAGTATTTTAGCGCTGCGAGTTTACAATTTGCTATGGGGAATATTCAAGGATACAAGGATTAAAGTAATTTTAGAGTATTTAAAAGCAAATTAAGTATCACATATTTCCAAAGAATTTATTATTCCTTATCTTCACTGAAAAATGAATTTTTACGTTTACATGTTTCTAGCTTTCAAGAATTGAGTGAAAACTTTCAAAGTTTATTTTAAACGAGATATTCATTGATGCAATCATTGTAAGTGGCAAGTAGAAACTTATAATTTGCATTTGAGTACGACGTTGATGATTTATGTATTTGTATTCACTTTTGTTCTTTCTTTTCCACAACCCTTGTTCCATGTTGGTGAAGACCGTCTAGAGGTCCTAGCCCCTCCTGAGTTGCAACTTTGCATTTCTAATACGAACACGCAAAGAGTAATATGCAAATATTTAGACTTGGAGAATATTTTGATTTGACGATCACGAGGCAAATGCTGCGACGACACCTTTTCAAATGATGACGCATAGAAGATTGAAGCGCCAAGTGTCCAATGACAAATAAACTTATATTTTCGCATGAATTTCTGAATAAATACAGAATAAAATATTATCTATGTATGTTTCATTGAAATTAATATGACTAGTTGGCACTTCGTGCAAGCACTTTGTTTGTGTAATTGGTCAAATGATGGTGTTCCATTCTGTGGCAAACATTTCAAAAAATGTTTTACAACATGTCTCTCCATGTATAGCTAGCTGCCAATGTGAAGCAATATAGAAGAGTATAAAGTGGGAATTTAGTCATAAATACAAATTACACCATTTGTCAAGCGACAATAAATTATTCGATGGTCTCTTTCTAGCATCTCGCATTGCTTACATTGCCTGAGAGTATCTATTTCGGGTGACAAATTATTTGAAATTTATTTATTTCTATTTGCGTTTGTGCGTGTCTCCTATAATATGCGGTCTATGGCTTTCTCACATTTTAGTTTCAGTAATAAATCATCAGAGTTTTTGTAACTTTAGAGAGTTATTTCAAAATTCCAAACTATTTCACAGGGATTTTCATAAAAATCTTAATTTTGCTGTTTGCTGGAAAATTCTCATAATTAATAAATTCATAATATTTTCTTTAGCATATTTTCAGTCAAATCAAATGAAGTCTTAAACTTCTGTACTTTATATTGTTAATTTAACTACTTGTAAAACACTAAAACACATTTTCGAATATGTTTCGGCTTCGCTAGCATGACATTTATTATTTTCACTGAAAGCAAATGTGGTATGAACCATACGTTCATTTATATTTATGTATAAGCAAGCACAAGTACCATTTGTTCCATGATCCTTTGATTTTCGATTCGCATAGTAAATTCGAGGAACGAGTGCGTAACTAATTGCGACTGATCGTTTGAACAACGCGACAATTTCTTATGATTTAACTGATACAACTTGGAACTGAAAATTTTCTCCTTTTTGTTTCAAATTCTTTAGATTCGCGCTGTCGTTTGCAAGTATTAGTTTCAGCTTTACTGTCTTTCGGTTTTCAGTTTCAGCTCTTTGTGAATTTGAAGTTCTTAGTGAGTTGGTCCGAAAATATCAAAGAGATCCCCGTTTTCTTTGAGTATACTCTTCTTAAAACGTATTTTACGAAAGAGAGCGTCGGACGTATTTGTCAAGCGGACATAAATCTCAATGGAAGTGATTGACGGTGAACATGTGCGTGTTATGATTTCGTATACAGGTTTCGTTGAGTTTGTTGCCAAGTTTTGTGGTTGGCCGTGTGTGAAATATAATCACAACACGAAATATTTTCATTCTTTTTATTTGTTCGCAGTATACTTTTCTATTTTGATTTATTACTTTCTCACTTACACTGTAGGTTATTATTAGTCTACAATGCACATATATTCAGCTGTTGTTATTACATTTATTATTATTATTAGTATGACCAAAACAAAGTAATGTTTAATATATTTTTAGTGTAATGTAACTATATTCGCAGGTCTCCCTTTTTAATGGGTGCGTTAGTATTAATTACGGCTCGTCGACTAATTATTCGTGTTAATGCATGGAAGAGGGCTACACAGTTCTGGAAATTCGAAGAGCTTTAGATACTATGTACCCATTTACGGTTAATATGTAATTAAATCAATACAAACCCGTGTACAAGTTTCAGGGCATAAAGTAAGAAGAAATCTTTGCCCTGAAACGAAAAATAATATAATAATATCTTTGTTTTTGTGTTCCTGTTTCTTAATTTCTCTTTGTAAATTAAAATAGTTCGTGAAATTCTAGATATTGATCTAAATATACATTCCAATGTTTGTAAATCCCATGAGACTCGATTCTGAATCCTGGAAGCCTCAACGGGGTGCAACAACTAATCCCGTCTAACCAATGCAACATCAGTCAGGAGCTAATTGCCATCAGTTAAATATCAATACCATATATAGATATAGTCAATATAGATGATCATTACACTGTATTATTCTAGATTACGCCATCAGCGTCAATCTCATGGGACCTGACCAACTAACAAAAAGATCAATCGGTTGCTTATTGCCACTGTGAACAATATTCCAGTGATGATCTTACAGGTTTAGTTAGTAATTATAGCATCGTCACGTGTATTAAGTGTAAATTTAAATGTAAATGAAAACACATGTTATTTTTATCCGTGAGAAGTTATGTTCCATTTTATGTAAAACGTTCTTAGATCGATGACGTTCCCCCTTAATTATAACTTGCGTCATATTTATCTCTATATCCGGCGCGATAATTAAGTCTTCACGTTTCATAATCATAATTCACGGTTAAGAACTGCAATTACGTCAGGCACATAATACACCTAAATGCAATCCAGTCCAGCTCTTGTAATAATTACGTTTCGAGATAATAACGGCACCCTTCCAATAATTTCAGTTCCAACTTGATCGCGTGCCAAATGCCTAGAAATGTGACGCTTTTAAACTACCACCTTGTTTGCAACCAGTTAAAATACGATTCGAACTAATGATAAGTGGTAAAAAGTATAATAATCCCCCTTGTTGTGCGAACATGCACACTTCATATTATATTGCAATCGAAATTAGGTGCTGTAACATGAACACTGCGAACAATTTCGAATGCAATCGAACTATTGATAGAAAAGTTTGTGCTGAGAGAACTCTAGCAGAGATTGCTTTAAGTTGAAGGTTTGGAAGAATGAAACTAGGCGTCGCTCTGCAAGATCTTCTATAGTTTTTAATAATTTTAGATTTTAACACACAAATTTTAGTTTACTCGCCCTCAAAAAGTCTAAAAGTATATGTACTAAAAAAATTAGTTCAAATTTGTTATATATTCTTGTCAAATTTATTTATATTCAGTTTAATTTCGTTTACATTCCATTCCTAGATGCCACTCTTAGTAACTTTATAATAAATATCCCAAAATCTACGATTATTTACAACAATTTGATTCCAAATTTCGTATAATTACTACGAACCTATTTTATAAGTCCAAATGTATTGTATTTGATGGCATCTAATCAAATATTTTGCATTACAGCATCGCAAATAGCTTTGAAAGGCTTGTCCTAGTTCTCCTTACATTCCTGCTGGCCTGATCCAAAGACTATCTCAAACTCTTACCGACCACGTGCTTCTCATTCCTAGAATTCCCCATTCGCTTCAGAAACGTCAACAAAATCTAGATTGGAATGGATTACGATACAGCATGAATATGTTGAGGAAACTAACTACTACATGCCGGTTGGTATGTATCTCCTCTCTCTCTTTATTGGAGTCAGTATTTGCCAGTTGCATTCATGCTTCCAAGAATATGGATGGACATCCAAAGCAACAACATTCAACGAAGCCGCAAACATGTTCCTACTAGGATACTATGAGTACGCATAATACTGCCGCCATGTGCATCGAGCACCATATTCAGTATGTTAACTCTACGTGTTGCTACATTCTGAGAGCCTGATCGAGGAAACCCGAAAAACAATGTGCACACAACAGGAACGCTTTGTCGAACGGTCCGACCAAGTTTTTTGTTGTCTGAACACGTTTTCCAAGTTTACGGAAACTCACGAAATCTGCGACCCGCCTTTGATTGGCAAAAAATTAGGGGAATTGACGAAATTTACATCTAGCTTTTGTAGACGTAAATAAAATACGACGTAGAAACTTCGCGTTTTGAATTTAATAGTTGCATATGCATGGAGATTTTATTAATATGGCTAAACTGGTTAGTAACAATTTTATAATTGCTAATCTATTTATTAATTTTTTAAATAAAATTTTAATTATTTCATTGCCAATGATTCAGTAGCGCTGGCATAGAAGTTTTCTTTTTATCTATCCATCGGACTTTTAAATTTACAAAATACTGCAATTCTAACAGAGGTGGCGCCATCCGAGTACTGGTATCGTTATATGAAAAGTTTCCTGCAGTATTCTTGAATTGTGACTGGTACCCTGTTACTGGGATCTTCCATATGATTGTAGAATTCTGTTTTACTTCACAATAGTAGTACAGCATTTTCGCCGATAGATGATGAAACAATCAGAAGATTCAATATATATTCAAGATGTTTTTTGTGAAATAAGTTAAGTTCTTATCGGAACACCAGGTAAAAGTAGATTATTTTTTAAGAACAATAAAAAATTTACCAATCCCATTTCTATTCCAACCATAGTTCTTGGCATATTGTCGAAACTGTACAACGCAAAAATAAATATATTATGGACATGTTGTAACAAAGAAATTGTAATATTGAAGTGATGATTTAGAAACAGAAAATATACTCGCGTATTCGAATCACGTACGAGTTTGGTGTGTGGATTGAGCGAAATATATTTTAAAGTGGTAAATTTAACTTTAAAAAGAGACCTACTTTGTATTTCGCGCATGAAACCTCCTGAACGTTGTTATTTCTTTTGTGAGAGCAATGCCACTCGACGAGTCTGCCTGGTTACGGCATGAACTCAAGCACATCGCCGCTGCAGAAGACATTTGAAGGAGTTGAAGGAAAAGAGGAGCACAAGAAAAACCCTAGTCGTTCCAACCCCACCTCCGACATTCTAACCATTCGTTACGTATACACCGAATAAGTAGTGTTCGTCGTGGTTTTCAGAAACATTGTTGTACTGGCGCTGAATTTAAATTATTCACCAAGCAGCAACTACGTGTACAAGAATAAGAGGAGAATTTCGTAAGTAACAAGAGCCAATAAGAACATCATCAATAGTTCACTTTGTCTTTGTCCTTTGTCAAAATTTGTATCTACCATTGAATATTCGCAGAAGTATTATTTATACTCGTGTGTTTTGTGTTCTATGTTCTATGCAATAATAATAATAATTCGAAACGGATTCGTATGGCGAATTTTATTTGGCAAACTTTTATCAATCTTTATCCATGATTATTGTGATGAAAGCGTGACAGGCTATAAGACTACAGGCACGTGCATAGGCGTAACGAAATAAATTTTATTACGAAATAGACATGGGAATAAGTTTTCGTATAAATCACAACGTGATCTAGCTTCTCTACTAGTAAAAGGAAATTTTCTAGTTATATATTAGCCGTACAAAACGTCGGAATAGGAAGTGGATGGAGTGAAGAAGGAACGGATTCTTCTTTTATTCTTTTATCCTGTTTTTACGTATATTATTTGACGGCGCGGATAGAAAGGCTTAGAAAAAGTATTCAGGCCGGAAAACTTTCTGCTATAACATCTCGCCACCAGTAAACAACAATAAACGAAGTTTTATTTGTTCAATTTTGATAAATTTATTATATCGAATAATTTTGAGAAGAAAGAAAAATGTTCTCAATTGAAAGATTATTTTCCTTATTCAGAAATTTCATCTATATGGATAGGTAGTTGAAGTGAAATGTAATTGTGCATGTTTGAACTGTCAGGGATTTTATGAGAGAACATATAACATTAATGTTAGTTATAAAATCGAAATGCTGGAGTTCATTCGCAAAAATTTATTGGATTCAATAGAATTATTGGAAATTTTATGGCGTGATTAACGTAGTAATAAAAGTCTAACAAGTGAAATATAAATTTGAAGTGTTTAAAAGATGGAACAATTACAATAATCAAATGATAAGTTTCTTAGATTATAATTCAAGATTCTTGATATTTAAAAACAACGTAAAATTTAACAAATTGTTTATCAATTGCACCTTTTAAATAATAACATCCATTACTTAAATTGGGCACTTTGCGACAAAATTCGGATTTTTGCAATAGGAAACTAATTTCACTATGAAAACATTTATTTTAGAATTCCAGAATTAGCATTATACTGCGAAATTCTGCGAAAAAGTTAGTTCAAAATTTCTCTGTCTGTATCGGTTGATTGACGGCATAAGGGTGCTTGAAATATTAGAGGTAATAAACGCCACAAACCGAAAAATGATTTACACAAATAACAAATCGAATATCAATGCTATATCAATATTGCAAGAATGACTTTCGGAAAATGGACTCCAACGATGAAGCTCCCCCGGTGGAAGTAAATAAAAAATGCCAGACCTTCTCGGTATAAGAAAATCGAAAACGCAACTACCATTAACCCTAATAGATATAGGGGCGAAAACGGCACCATGGTGCGTTCGCTTATACTATGAGTCCTGAGACTCCTGACTCTATTCCAATGCCTAGCCAAGAATCCAAATTTAGTCGGCCCCTTTTTTTTCTCTCCACATACACATCGATGCTAGTAATAGGAGGTAATATTGTCAAAGGATATAGAAAGGATATAATCGTAAGAAGACGACGTCGAGGGTTACTTTGAAATTGATTGCAATGAGGGCGAAAGTTGGAGTTTCGGGTCAATTACAAACGAGCGAAACGACTCTACAACCGTGTGACGTGACTTAAATGATGGCTAATGCCAAAAGATTGGACACATGGGAGTTTGGTTTATCAGCTATTGGATTATTTTTTAATGAAACAGTTAAATTGCGTCATAGTATCGGACGATGTAGTTGTGCGGATACTTTCAAGGGCGAAAAACTGATTTGTAAGAGTATAAGAATGCCCAACAAAGAATCGAGATAAGGTAGTTAATTTTGTGAGAGTCGGGACATCGGATTGGAATTGTATTGTGCGGTTGGGCGACAAAAAAAAACCGAAGTTGCTTTATCGGATCAGCTCTGCAGCTGAGATTGGGACATTCGACGATCCGCAATTACTTATGTTATCGGAAATAGGGTCATGAGACGAATTAGATGAAAGGATTAATCTGATGTGTGTTGTACAATTTGTAAAGCCCTTTTGTCTGGTGAATAATGTTGCTCTTTAGGTATGAACTTTCCTTTAAGTAGCAATAATAACGGAAATTTCTCAATTATGTTGAAGTCTCTTGTCTCCTGAGCAACAATTAAATTTTTACTTTCTGTGCTGTTTATTTATGTGCTGTTAAATTTGTAGGTCTAGTTTTTTACGAACGTCACAATTGATAAGATATTCAAATTAGGAAAATATCCGTCATAAATATTTCATGTTTGTTGAAATTCGTGATAAGGCGTAAGCTATTAATGTGTTTTTGAACCAGTTTTAAAATTATCACAAACTTGGATGCGTTAGTAAATTCTGTTTCAATGTAGTTTCCGTCTGGTATTGACTGGTTTGTGAAAATGGGTTCCCGTCTATTTTGGTTCATTCTTTTACAAATTTGTGGTATTGTTGTTGCGGATAAAAGCAGCGATTTTGTTAATTACAAAAAAATATGGTTGGAAAACGTCGAGAAAGCCAAACAATGGAAGCAGCCGATCGAAAATTTCCAATTTAAAAACATATCGCGCGATGAATGTTCGCCAATTGCGAAAAGCTATGACTTTGTTATTGTCGGTGGAGGTACCGCAGGCTGTGTCATCGCGAACAGACTCAGTGCCAATGGAAAATGGAAAGTTCTTGTCGTCGAAGCCGGTGGCAATGAGACCTTAATGAGTTTGATTCCAGGTGCTTATGCTACAGTTTTAAGATCAGAGATGAATTGGGCTTACACCACGGAGCCGCAAAACAATGCATGCCTGGATGTGCCTAACCGCCGATGTCCTTTGCCAAGGGGTAAAGTTTTAGGCGGGGAATCCGCATTGAAAGATGTGACATACGTTCGTGGCAATTTAAAAGATTTCGATTCTTGGGGTCCATTTTGGTCAAGTCGAGCACTGAAATATTTCAAAATCATGGAAAACGCTACATCTTTATATACTGAAAGAGATGAGAAGTATCGAGGTACTCATGGAAATTTTTACGTGGAATATCCCAAAGTTAAAGGGCATCTAACGGATGAAATATTCAAAGGACATCAAGAATTTCACGTTGGAATTATTCAAGATTACAATGGTGAATCACAAATTGGCGTTTCAAATATGCAAGCTTACACGAAACAAGGAAAGCGTGGTAGTACAAACCAAGCATATCTGCAACCCATCATTGAAAGAAATAATTTAAAAGTTTTGACCCATTCATTGGCTACCAAGATTCTTTTCATTAAAAAATCTGGAAGCATAAAAGCTCATAAGTTACAATTCCTACATGGGAATTCATGCTTTGTTGTGAATATAACTAAAGAATTAATTTTGACTTCCGGCCCAATTAATACACCTCAATTGTTGATGCTATCAGGAGTAGGAAACAAAAGAGAATTGCTTCGGCACAATATTTCGTTAATCAAAGAACTCTCAGCTGTTGGTGACAATCTACAAGACCACATAGCAGTCCGACTAGATATTAAAATTAACAAAACTTACAGTTACCCAAACTTCGATGACGAATTGAGGGCTTTCTTGAAAAATAGTTCGGGCAGTTTGGCTGAACCCTATGCCCGTCAAATATCATTTGTAAATACCAACTGTAGTCTCTGTTCGGTACCAAATTTCGAAATGATTTTTGTGGAATTAAATCCACAAGTATTCTTTCCGCCGTCACCTAATTTAAATGAATCAGTTGAACTTAACGAGTTCTCAGTTCAAGTATTACATCTACATCCCCGATCGAAAGGATCAATCAAACTTAGGTCAGCAGATCCAACCGATTATCCCATTATCGATTCAAAATATTTGCACAAGAGTTACGACCTGGAAGCGTGGAAACAGATTTTGAAGTTTATGGTGAACTTGACGAACACAAAGACCTTTCGAGGAATGAACGCGACGTTTGTCAACTTTGTACCGGAAGCATGCAAAAATGAGACTGGTGATGATAAACTCATTTGCATAATAAAACATAAAAGCTTACCGATGCATCATCAAATTGGGACGTGTGGGATGGGTAAGAAGAAGAGTTCTTCGTGCGTTAGCGCAAAACTTTTAGTTCCTGGGACTTCAAATCTGCGTGTAGTGGATGGAAGCGTTATACCGACGGGTACTTCGGGGCATACTATTCCTGTAATTATCATGATGGCTGAAGCAATTTCTGATCATATAAAAAAATATCATAAATAGTGTTTGAAAATTATATTTTTCTAATTTGGATCAATTGAACACATTGTGTATTCTTTTTTCATTACCTTATTGACATCGTAACCTGTTCTTGGCTTGTTTCCCATTAATTATCCATTGTAATTCATCGGTCTACCTAGGACCATTCGGCGCGGCCGTTTGGGCGCAGAGACAGTTTGGCGCGGGACTCTTCAGCGCAGGGACTATTGGGTGCAGGTCATTTTTGTCCCAAGTATACAAATATTTAAAAAAATTCAGATTTATATATTATACGAGTATTAAACTTTTAATTTCTGAACCCCATATCTAGGAATAATACTTGTTTCCAATGTTTGACAATCGTTTTTCATTGTTACATGATTCTTGTATTTTCTGCGTTTTGATATATGTAGGCATGTGGAGCATTGTGGTATTAAGTAGAATTACAATAGAATTTTGAACAAAATTCCAAGAGAATAATAAGAAAACAGTAATTAGAGCGCACTACAATATAATCGTAAAAGCCCTGTGATACCCAGTCTGATTTATGCCGAGCAAATCTCAAATTATACTTATTTATAAAACATTGGAAATATTATTCCTAGATTTGACGCTCAGAAATTAATGGGATAATATATTATATATAAATCCGAATTTCTCTAAATATTTGTATACTTGCGCCAAAATTGACCTGCGCCCAAACTGCCGCGCCAGAACGGCTTCGCCCAAAGTTTCCATTGAGGCCAATCCATGTCTCATTATGTCTCCGTTATTGAAAATTATTAATAAACACATGCCCGACTGTCATTGATATCAAAAGATATTACAATTATATATGTTATTACCTATTGAATTACGCTAATTCCTCATCTAAATTTTGTTTCTACCCCTTAACTCTTTTCACCACAATTTAGGTATTCCTCTTTTTGCTCTGATAAAAAAAATCTATAACAGATATTTTTGGTATATCATCATGACATAATCCATCACTGCCCAAACTGAATAAATAATAAACCAAACCGAATTGTCCGAATTGCTTCTGTTTTTTCAGATATTGTTGTTTAGAATTTACAAAAAAAAAAATCGTATTTTGGTCAACGAAGAATTGAGTTGCGTATTCGTGATTATTTGCTGGAGTTTTGCGGCAGCTGATAGTTTTTTATTTTATTTTTTATTTTTCCATTTGAGTTTCACGCAGAGAGTCGGTAGTGCTAATAGAGTATCTATGTGTGTGTGTGTGTGTGTGTGTGTGTGTGTGTGTGTGTGTGTGTGTGTGTGTGTGTGTGTGTGTGTGTGTGTGTGTGTGTGTGCATTGCTCCGGATTTTCAAACCGGAATTAGGTATTACCGTAAACAGCAGTCCGTCATTAAGCAACTTGTCCATTAGTATGATGCTGATGATCCCGGATAAATCCGACATTCCCTATGGACCTATCTCCGGAACCGCTCTAATTTCGGGCTATTTCTAATTATTACATCATCATTCTAAGAATTAGTACGGGTTCCAGTCATAGATATCATCAATTATCTTATTAAATCCTATCGTCAAATACCCTTACTTAAATAATTTCCAGCGCACTGTCAGAAATGAGAACTTAGACAAGGAAATATGAAGGTATAGAGCATGAACAGTAATGAATTATGCCTTTCCATGAATGCTTAATTCTTGTTGGTTACGTTGGGAACATCTTCACAGCGGTAAGTTTTACCACCTGGAAACCAAAGTCTCATATAATTTAGTTCATGGCATCGGTTTGATCTCGTACAGTGGCGGTTTAATACAATGTTGAGTTAAATATTATAAAAGTTCGCAGCTCATGCCAAAAATAGAATTTTAGTGTTCATTTTCACAGTTTTGGAGACAGTCCTGACATTGGTTTATGTGCTGGTTTGCCATTTAAATAAATACACGAACCAATTTCATCCTTCAAAATAGAATTATCAATAATTGCACCTTATTTACCTGTATTTTGTTTAGTAACTTCAGATATTAAGATCATTGTGTTGTTTTTCAGCGAAATGCAAGTTTCCTCTTGTAAGTAAAAGATGTAAACCGCTGTAGGGTAAAGCAACTACCAAACATTTCGTATGGAAATGAAGAACTTCAGGATGCTCATCGTGGTGGTATAAGAAAGCGTGACCCATAATTTATTAATATTTTCAGCCACTTCAGAAAGCCTGAAAATTTCAAGCATAATTCGCCAGAGAGACATATTTAAAGTTTATGCATAAGTAAATATATGTACCTTTCGCGCATTGCTAGCCATCTCACCAACATATATTCGCATTCACATTATGGAGAGAGGAAAGCAAAACTTCTTCCAACACGTAGTCGGCGTCAAGAGACCTTAGCACGAAGAACTCTCAACAACTAAGCGTAATTGACTCTGAAATGCGTTCATCATAAAAATATCTCATTTTCTTTTGACTGTTCATAATTTTTTATACCTACTGCGTGTATTTTTAAACAATGTGCCTAAACCTAAAAATCTGTTTCTTTTGCGTAAATACGTCATGCAAATCCGGTGACTTGTGAAATTTATTATATTCTACGTAAAGCCTCGTCCAAGACCAGAGAACTCAAAATAATTGCGTATTCCCATCAGTAATTGCAACTTCCTACTCGCGGAAGTTTTCTTCATTCGGCATCCACGAATGAGAGATCCAAATAAACGGCCAGCAAGGAATGGCGCATAAGTAGAGTATAGAAGGAATAAAACGAGCTTCCTCGGCCAATTAGCAAAGCAATGCGCTTGGGTATCATCATTCGACATGAACATTGTTCTCGCTTTTACATCTCTACCAGGATCTTCTTATTTCTTGCAGCTATATGGCCGTTGACTTTAGTCCTTGGCATCCTTCTTGTTGAAGCTTCTGCTGAGCTTATACTTACTCGGTGGGCCTCAGAGGAACCTTTGCGCAAACACATTGCCAAAGGACTATTAAAACTTAGTTACTCTGAAGCTATTCCACACTCCTTAACGATCCTTCCATTCGTGAGAATCGTAGACATTTTTTTTTACAACAGACGAAAGTTTTTTTTTATTTTAGTTTCAGCTTTTAGCTGAAGTTGAGTTTGTTTGCGATTTTGTATGAGTGCAATGAATCGGTAGGCGCTTCCGGTTTGGATTGCCTCAAAGTCCATATCAGTGAATCAAGAGTCAGAGTGTAGAAAACTGTTGAATGACTAGGGTAGACTATAGAATAGATGTGGAAAGTAAAAGAGGTGGAAATCTACTGAATGTTTTCCTAAGTCCGAAATGTACTGGACTTGGTAAAATTTATATTTTTAAGTAGTGAATTTCGTGTGCCCGTCAGTACTGTAAATAACATGGTGTTGCTGGTATTTGAAATGTGTTGGTGTGTAGGAAAGGCTCGAAGGAAGTTTGCAGGAGCGCGAAACCAGGAAATTGAGTGAGTGAATTTAAGAGTGAGCAAATATCACAGGATGAGGAAATACTGCACATCAGGGTGCGAGGAAGGGATATCTCGTTAATCCGATATTTGTACTTGGCTTCGTTTCACAAACCGACACGATACGCTTCGGTACAGATTGGACTTGCATTGAAAACATAAAATACCGATTCACGTGTTTACGTTTTTACTTTTTGCCTTCGTTTTTCGTCTTCATCTATTACAACATCTACTTCCATTTGAGAATGCCTCTTTTGAGAAAGCTCGTTTGGCCAAATGAAAGGACGAGCAATTTGTACCTATACGTTCTTCTAAATAGGTTCGAATGAAATGACTCGGATTAAATAAAGCTTTTCAAATCCAAATTGCGAATTTATTCTTTATTTTTGCTTGAGGATTTCCAACTCAACTTCACTCAACTCAACTAAAGTGTCTTTAACACGGTGGATTATGGACGTGGGATGTTTTTCTCTCAAGAGCGAACGAATTGCAAACGAAGGAATTCGGAAATTAATTAAAATCCCTCTAATTTCATTGGCATTTCTTTCGATTTATTTAGTTCTTTTCACTAAAATAGTTTTTCTCGTTGCCCCTTGTCCTTTTATTTCGACTCCAATTTCCCATCGAATTGAAGTCAAAGGCTTGCGTCGTTCGCTTTTATGCGATCCCGTTTTGTTTGAATGTGTAGCACTAATAGTGACCACATTCACAATTCTTCCTTTCTTTTCATTCGTTCTACGTTTTTGCGATTTTGTTTTTATTTTATCTGAGCGAGAGAATGAACGTAGCCCGGAGTCGACAATATCGGCCGGAGTTCTCTCGGTGGTTGTGCGCATTGTGCAAAGTTAGGCAAACGGATGCTCGCTAACATGGTGGCGGTTTCGGGGTGATAAATGTGTTTTTAATTGTAGCCGCAACCTCGGGCAGTCCCGGTCATTTTGTTCTAACCTCCCTCGCGATATATACACCATATACACATATACATTGTATACGAAACTGCGAGAGAATATAAACCGCCACTCTGTTTTCTCAATTTACAATATGTTTACAGAATTCAGAACTTTATTCGAAACTAAAAGCATTCCGAAAATCCACACAATCATCCAAAAAACAAGTTTATTTAGACAAGTAGACAAGTAAATCTTCAAAAATATTTCTATAAATTTGTTTTCGATAATAGAGACTTTTTGTCCGGAAACCACTCCCAAGACACATTGTATGATTACATGAAGTAGTTGTGCCTAGCGACTGGCGTATGTTTGGTTTCATTCTCAAATCGCTTTTGTTTCTTTTTTATTTGAGTTTTTTTCACATATGCATCATTCACACACCAAATCGAATTCACTTAAAAGGCCAAAATTTAGTGAGTTTTCCGAACATTCTTCAACTGCCACTATATTCTACAAAAAATAACCAAACCAAACTAAAGTATTATATTTAATTACGAACTTTTGCATATTTATCAGCATAAATTTAGTCAGCAATTTTTGGAAACATATCAGAAAAGATCCAATACCCGATCTTACCGTAAATTTTCTTTCATGTAAATATTTATTAATATAGGTACCTATAATTCCATTATAGAGCTCGTTTCATCGTCGCGATTACTAATTTTGCCAACCACAGAAAACCATGCTCTAGATGTTTCTGTGGTGGTTGTACGGGAGAGGAATACGAAAAGAACGACCTCATGGTGTCAGAGTATATCCACTGAGTGGCTGAATGTCGCCACATCTTGCTGCATATAAATCGAATTTTAGAAAATGTAATTTTGTTCTATTACGACGAGACTACTACGACTAGTCAGTTGTCGAATGGAGGAGAGTAGAGTAGAGATGTTATGCGAATAGAATTCTGAATAAGTAATGTGCACAAATGAAGATAATAAATAGATAAATACGAGAATAAGGGAGAATGAGATAACAGGAGTGCACGGAAAAAGGTAAAGTCATAACAAAATGAATATTATTTCTACGACAACATAAACAACAAACTGCTTAGACAAATTTTTCGAAAAAATTGCTGATAAAAAGTACATAATAAAATTTATCAGGTTCACCTCCTTGTCATCATTGTAATGTTTAAATTACTTTTACGACAGTTAATAACCATCAAACAACACTAGCTGATATAGCGATAACGAACAAGAGCAAGCAAGCCTTGATTAAGTCTTGTTTTAATCATAATATGGTTGTAATAGTATCAGCAGTCGTAATATTCAGAAATGGGGTATGCAGGTAGCTAGAACTGGAACAATAACGATGCAATAAAATTCATGTTTTCATACCCCTTTCATACCTTCATGCAACTTCCACATGTTTCGAGAAATGAGAAACGTCGAAACTGCACGTTTTCATGTTGCGTTTTCGTAATGCACGACTGCGCCTGTCTCTTAACAAGCAAGCAAAACTAAAATTTGATTAAAATCATTTCCGGTTGATTAAATCGTCCGCTGAGCTATCAATTAAATTCAATTGTCCTTTCCATACATGCATATATGCAAATAAGCGATTATTGCTGGGGTCGTTCCGACTCTTTTCAACTGACACACCATTTATTACCCTTACTTCCCGTGCACACGGCGCACTCCATTATGAGATGGTAAGACAGAGACGGCGGCAAGAAAAATGAGCGAACGTAGACGATAGGGTAGGTTTAGTGTGACGTAAAAATTTAGTTTTCCATGGCATGCAATGATTTACTACTTTAAGGCGAAGCGTCATTAATAGTGTCGCACTAGAGCATGTAGAGGAGTCAAGAGCATGTTGTGTTTTATATTAGTCGAGTGAGTATATCTTTATAGAAATAGGAAGTAAGACTTTGGTGTCGCGTGTCAGTAAGTTTATAGTTTCCATAGAGGGTGGTACTGAGGATAGATTTACTCAATGAGAAATTGCTGAAAGTGAAATAAAAAAGTATGGCAGCGAATAAGAAGTGTGTCGGGAGTCAATGATGCGCTACGTCTTTAGTACAAGATTAGTTTCGGGTTGCAAGTTACGCTTTATGATGCAACCAACACAACATATATACAATGTGTTTCGAAATTCAATAAATATTGTAGATTGTGTCTGAACTAACAAAATTTTCAGATTTTCTGCTTCTCCGTCTGTTTCATTTTCGACTTTGACGTCATGTCATTGCGTCATATAGTTTTATGCACTTCGCTTTAAATCGCTCCGCGTTCTAACAAAAAGCAACATAAACATATAAACTATACATAAATACACCATATAAGCATGTATATGCGACAAACACCATTTCAGTATAGAAGCATGCGATATAACCACTAAAAAAGTTTTCCCCGCAGTTTTCATAGAAAGCGTGTTAGGAAATAGTGTTTTACGACGTTGAAAACATTTTACAGTTTTGCGCCATATTATTACTTCGAATATCTAAAAAAGTGTAGATAATAAATATTCCTAAAAAATATTTAACAGCATAAACGAATAATGAGAATTGGGAGCGCAAAAACTTCGCGTTGGACAAAGAGGCTAAATAAAATAATTTTAATATGCAAATTATAGCCGAACGAATACGATGGAATGGAAAATAAGCTCATATTGTATTCAAACAAGAATTGCATATACATTTATTTCGGTATTTGTTTAATATGCATTCATGATTCATTTGAAATTTTAATTAAAACAATGCCACGTTCGATTTGTCAATCATGATGCGTGAAAAAATTTTCCGAACAAAATGCCAACGCCTGATAGCAACTGCAAACAATATGCCTTTACCATTTAATGTGAAATACACCAAAACGGGAAAAAGTTTTATTCTATGAGAATTAATAATGAAACCAATTTGAAATCGATTGCACAAAAATCAAAAATTGCAAAAGTAATTTTTATGGCTCAGTGTATTTCGGTCCATGTTTATTGTTTATTGAGGGGCACTTCGAATAATTCGTTTTATGGTAGTTCTTTTTGAATGGTGCAGTGGGTGTGTTTGCGTCATGCAAATAATTTTATTTTAGCACTTTAGCCAACTGAGGGGCTCATAACGTTGACTGACTGCAACGTGTTGTTGTCAGATGTGATATTGCAATTTCAATCCTAACAACACTGAAGATTTATCCATCCTTGAAAAATATACTTCTCTTACCAATTTTGTTTATAGTTTAAGTTTTTGTTTCTATTAGTACTTTGTTTACATTTGCTAGCCTTTTATAACTGTTATTGATTCTGCTTAATGGAATTCTACCCTTAGTTGCTGTCTTTTTCGTAGTTTTTCCAGCTAGAATCAATATTCGAGCTAATGATGGATCAGTTCGTTTATTGGAAACTGACCCCTCGACTTGTACTATCAGACTATACCGTTATAAAAGTAAACAAAACACATTCTAGGATTCTTTTTCGCCGAAGCAATTATTTGCGCAGCAGCTGTTTGAAGATTATTGCTAGGATTCACCAGGATATAGTCAGAGTGCACAGTTTCACCATGTTTTCGTTTCTGTATATATAT
>JARJEB010016982.1:0-10000 GCA_030264535.1 Liometoxenus newtonarum | reverse complement strand
TTGATTGTCCCAGGGAAATACATGTAAGACTGTAAATCATATGTTCCGTTTTAATTGAGACGAGACACCCTGTATATTCGCAAATAGCGAGTCGACAACATTAACTTAGGATAGCGTTAGTTCTTGTTCAGCTCGAGGTCAATATTAAAATACGGTTAATTGATAATTAATTCAATTGCGTATTGGTCGAGACTCAAGAATCGTTACAATTCGATATAAAAGTATGCGGAGAAAATTGTAATTGCATTGAAATGAAGGAAAAACTTTCCAATACAGATACATACATGCATTCAATTTGTTGTAAAAAATATAAATTGGGTAAACTTGTATGTACATCTATACCTACAAATTAGTAACTACTATTAAAATATACTATTCCTATGATTAAATGTTTACACTTAAGTCTTAAGATAAAATGACGAATTACTTTGAGAAAATAAAATTTTATTTTTACACTTGATTTAGCAATTTAAATTTATCATTTACTTATACTTAAATGAAATAAGTTAATAGCAAATTTAGAAATAGAAAAGAATACGGAAAATGTTGGGAAACATTTAGTCGATAATGGTTAAGCTAATATGATGAGCCGATTGTTTTTTTTTCTTCATTAAAATTTATTTAAAGATAAGGCGGCGTGTTCCAATCTTCAATTATATACTATATTATTTCATTTAAGTATAAGTAAATGATAAATAAATTTAAATTGCTAAATCAAGTGTAAAACTAAAATTTTATTTTCTCAAAGTAATTCGTCATTAAATGTCTCATTATCTTAAGACTTAAGTGTAAACATTTAATCATAGGAATAGTACTTTTATAGTTACTAATTTGTACATGCACCTACAAGTTTACCCAATTTCTATTTTTTACAACAAATTGAATGCATGTATTGGCAAGTTTTTCCTATGAATAGAAAGGAATACGGAAAATGTTGGGAAACATTTAGTCGATAGTGGTTAAGTCAATAAAGAGAAGAGTTAATATGATGAGCCGATTGTATTTTTTTTTCTCTTCGCTAAAGTTTATTTAAAGATAAGACGGCGTGCATATACCAATTTAAATGTTCCAATCTTCAATTATACTGATTGGCCATTAATACACGAGTAAGCGTTGTTTTAATTACTATAGTTTGCTTCGTTCGTTTAGCAATGTAGTTATTTTCGTGCTGTGAAAAACCGTAATTCGGTAATTAAGTGCTTTTAGTTTTTTATTTTATTTCCATTTTGATGTTTTTGTCGCTTTTAGCTTAAGCAACAAATACTTTACCAAGTTACGAATAGTTTTAGATTTAGCCAATTTTAAATGGAATGGAAATGAAACGACTGCAACAAAACGAAAATTAAATGAACATGCCTACCTAATACCTATTTTGAAGTATAGGAGAATCATGTTTAGGTATAGCGGTTAAGGACGAACAAGAAGAAGGGAAACGAATGAAGCAAAGAGGTTATTATAATAATAACGCCAATAATGCGCCGTTTCGAATGGTGTACGGTTCGTAAATTGAGAGATATGCAAAAAAAAACCATTTAACATTTTAATGTTTTCTCATTAATTTTAAAAGGAGAATGAATATATCTACACTGTTCGGTCGAAAAACCAAAACATGTTCTAAGTGTGACTGGACTAACTTCCAGCCTTTTGACTTTGACAATTAAGCGCTAACTGGCACGTTATTAGTGTTTCTATAATTTCTTCCAACTTCGAGCTCTCCTTATTAACCAAATGAAGCAAATTTTTGAAGGTTTTTTATATCTACATTTATACAAACGATGTAAATAAAATTATTATTGTCCGTAGTCTCCTTGTTAAACGAAAAAAAAGGTAGAATTTCTAGAAATAAGAAACAACAAGTTCATGAACCTCATTAAAAATCATTTTTCATTCATGCGCACTTATCATTTTGACGGACAGAAAAGAACTCCGACTGTAAGCGCAACTTCAAGAATGAATTAGAATGCAGAACACATTGAAGAACAATGTGACAAGAGAACATAGAGACATTTTTATTGCCATCAAGAGCAGCATTTCTACTCATTTAAACAAATTATTTCCGACTTTGTATGGCTTCTTCCATTTTTTTTTTGTAATTCCCCCGACTTCTGATTTTACTCTTACATTCCATAATGAGTGTTTCAAGAAGAAAGTTTAAGGAAATGTAATTAATCTTTGTATATGTTTTTTTTAAGAGAAAGAATGCCAACATTCAATGTATTAGTTGAGATTAGGAATATTATGTTTAGCAATCAATCACTTTGATTAGGTATAGGTAAGTATATTTGACATACATTGAAGTTTTTGAATGTAGTCGCGATTGACGATGTGATCTTGAGATAAAATTGCCAATGACAAATTGTACCTATGTCTACGTTTCACTTGTCATTTTCTTCATTTGATAAATTTGAAATTTGCATCTTTAATGTAACCTCGAATGTAACCATTGCACAAAGAAGAATACAAAATAGATAGCTAAATGACAAAACATACCATTTAATTTGTTAAATCGAAAGATGATGTGTGGAATGGATGAGAAGAAAGAAATGATTGAAAAATATTAGCAAAAAATCCACATAACGGTTGTTACAGAACCAAGTAGGCTATATTGTACTCATTATCATATTGTCTTTTGACTATTAGTTATGCATGTATATTCATGATCATCATAAATATTCTAATATAATGTATTCATCGAGGTATTTATTTAATTTGAAATGGTAATAATCAATTTAATAAGAATTTTCGAAAGCTTACAATAAATATACTGCGTTCGCCGAACACATGCAGTAAGTATACTGTTAGTAGACGCCTTGATTGCCTAGTCTAGTCAGTTCATTATGCCGTGTGGGCATCAACCAGGTTTACAAGTGAGAAATTAAAAACACGCACGCGAATTCAAAAAGACAAAATAAAGTCAGTCGTTCATAGTTAAAATTCAAACGCACAAACTTCAAACTTGACATTCAGTAGTTTGGCAAATACTCTACATACGAGTTATGCAACAGGCTTACCAATAGCAATAACCAATTCAACTTTTGCGGGCATTTGTGGGAGAAGCACTTACTGAAAGTATTCGAGAAAGTATAGTAGAAAATCTCTATACTGCGGTCGCCGAACACAAGCAGTAAGTATACTGTTAGTAGACGCCTTGATTGCCTAATCTAAACAGTTCATTATGCCGTGTGCACATCAACCAGGTTTACAAGTGAGAAATTAAAAACACGCACGCGAATTCAAAAAGACAAAATAAAGTCAGTCGTTCATAGTTAAAATTCAAACGCACAAACTTCAAACTTGACATTCAGGAGTTTGGCAAATACTCGACATACGAGTTATGCAACAGGCTTACCAATAGCAACAACCAATTCAACTTTGGCGGGCATTTGTGGGAGAAGCACTTACTGAATGTATTTTTGTCCTCGAATTCTAATATTTCAAAACATTCCTGATTCCTCAACATATTTTCCTTGAGTTTGACACCCAGACCAAACAAGAATAAATAATGATAATTATATTAAAACAATTGCGACTTTGATTCAGATGTGACTAATTGATTTCCAATAATGCTAATTAACACAGCAGATTAATTATAATTTCCAATAAGTAGATATGCAAGAACTAATTGAATATTCGAAATACTTAATTTTCTTGTTTCTTGTGTTATTTAAATTCACTTGGTCGTTATAAGTAATTACATAATTTAAACATGAGGCATAATCAGAGCAATATGCTTCCAAGCAAGAAGTAAAAAAGCAATAAACACATACTAACAAACTAATGCGTATATACATATATTTATGCACATGCGCGTATCAAAATGTAAAGTGCACAGTCGTATGGGCACAACTAATATTCGTAACGAAAGCACGCGGATTGGCAATTAACATTAACATAAATGCAATTAATATAAAAGTACGGACTGAAATTTTATATCGTCTGAGCGTCTGGGTTACTACTAACATACATACCGTGCGATTATTTTATCGTCGAACATAGCATGTACGACGGTAAAATAAACGAGTCAAACTCATGGCAATGACAAAGTTTCATTTTACAAATTTGGAATCTTTATACAAAAGTGAACGTGTTCGTTTAAAATGTCATTTATTCATGATTAATGTCCTAAACCGTCCGGACATTTATTCGGACACATAATGGAATAAATGTCCGGACAATAATTTCATCTGCAAAAATATCTCTGGTATGTGAACTGTTTTCATTTTTTTTTTGCTGAGAACGAATTGATTTAATAACTAGAGATGTCATCGATATTTTTTTGTAGGTATATGAAATGCCCTGTAAATTAACTAAATGTAAAAAAAATGAAGTGAAATGTCATTGTTAAATATATTTTTACATTCAACACACCCATAAATCCCATCGGAAATTTATAATATTCATATTCATTTATAACTTGTTATGCATTTTGTTCTTAAGCTTCAAAGTTATTTGTAACTTATGCTTGTTTCTGCAGGTACTTTTCATTTGACGGGTGAGCCTTAATGTTAAATACTTACTTATTCAAGTAAGTGCATTGGTAGAGTATGAACCGAACTAGTCAACTTACTTATATGAATATTCGAGCATAGGTATTGCAAAAACGGGCGTTGTTTCTTTAGTTTCAACGTGTTTCTATAAATGTCAAACATTTTAATAATATATACTTCACTAACACTAATATACCAAGTGTTATCTTAAGAGAATTAATAATAATGATAAATTATCTAGTTTTATATCTATATAGTTACAAACTTTTAGGTACACACTCTCTATTTTTAGTTGTTAATGGAAAACTATATATTACAATTAAAATTTGTAAGAATAGAGCTTAAGAGCTTAAGGTTCAAGTACTTATTAATAAAGTACTAATTCATAACGTTATATGCAGATTTAACGAACATTAGACGTTTACATTTGCGTCTGTCATTAAAATTTATTCATAAAAAGCGTAACTTTATGGAATTAAGATTAATTAATATGTAAAGGAAACGATTATAAATTATAACATATGAGGGTTCGATATGTGTGTGGCGTTTTCAAGGTTTTTTGCGTTTTTATTACGAATTTTGTATGCATATACAGAGCGTTTATTTTACCATCGAACATAGCATATGCTATGTTCCTATGATCGATGGTAAAATAAACGAGTCAAACTCATGGCAGTGGGGATTTGTAATGCTAACGACGCACCGACGAACTGGGAGAGAGTGGGGATGTGTAATTTGTATGATCATGCCGCCACTGTCAGTTGTCAATTTTGTTCCTTGATGAAAAATTTGTGAACAAAATCTTCATCAATCATGCACGTAACCGAAGAAAAGGTAGAAATAATAAAAATGTACGCACGAAATAATCATCTACGGACTGTTCGCGATTTAGTTTCCATAAAATATCCTCTCCCAGTCCATCGGTGTGTCACTGTCAGTTGTCAATTTTGTTCCTTGATGAAAAATTTGTGAACAAAATCTTCATCAATCATGTACGTAACCGAAGAAAAGGTAGAAACAATAAAAATGTACGCACGAAATAATAATCTACGGACTGTTCGCGATTTAGTGTCCATAAAATATCCTCTCCCAGTCCATCGGTGTGTCTTTAGTTAAACAAATACCCACTGACCACCAAATACCCACTGACCACGTTTATTTTAGCTGCGAACATAGGTTAAATAAACGCACGGTATAGTAAATTAAACTTATAAGGAAATGAAAAAAAGAACGAGAAATGGCAGCAAACACGTTTCAAATAAAATATTTTATTTTTAAATTAACAATAATACCTAAGTAGTAAGTATATACAATTTTAAACTATTTCAATACTTGGTGTTTCATAAACTTGCAAGAAATACATATATTTGCAAAAATTCGCAATGGCAATCAAGAAATTATTTTCATAACCACAGTATTAATTAATAGATTCAGGTGCACATTTGGTTAAGTGGTAAACGATTATAAATATGAATTATAAAATATAAAAATAAGAAGTATAATAAAAAAATAGAATTTAAATTTAAGTAAATAAAATGTGTGAGAAAAAGTTCAAGGCAATCGTAGATAGGTAGGTATATATTCTATTTTTGTTACAGATTTTAGTTGTGTTAATAAATTTTTTTGTGCAGGTTTGGTCTGATCTAATGCAAAGCAAGAATATTATAAACTTGGTTATAAATTATAAATTAAGTAACCTGTTAAAATATTTTGTTTCTGCTTCCAAAGGTATATGTGCAGGTACACCTACCTTTGAACAATAATAAATTAGCATAATCTATAACAATAAAAAAAAGAAACAAAAAATATAACGCAATAACAAAAAATAACCTTGGCATATGCACTAATTTTAAATTGTTGTGAATTTGAACGACGGTCTCAAAAGTTCCCTTTCGTGACATATTGGTCAAAAGGTGCCTTAATTTATGAATTAATATTTTTTTTAAATAGAAATTATTAAAAATTAAATGAACCTGTTTTCAATTATCCATTTTACTTTCTTGAAGTATTAACCTTTAGTAAACATGTTCGTTATGTTAAATATATATGGATGTAGTTTAGTGAATATACCTAGTCTCATCATTATTCACATATTGATTAAACTTGTTTAGCCAAACAAACTAATAACATGCATTTAGATGTATCTACATCGATTTAGTCCGTAGACAATGAAGCAATACGATCTGCGTACTTTTAAAGTCTATTAGTTGATAACTCGCCAAGTTAAAGTTAAACGTTTCCTTGAGCTAGCTAATAGACTTTACTTCGTTTACATCTTTACTTGGTTCACTTAAATATGCAGGTAAATAGTTTCGATTCATTATCGAAGAATGTTCATAGAAACACAGATTAAACGAACTCTTAAAAGTCTTCAACTTGTGATGGGGTAGGATTGTCGTGCACTCGGCATCAAGAAAAGATCTGCATACTTGTCGTTTTTGATCGAGATGAACATCATCAAACAAGTCGACATATAATCATATACAGTGAGTTTTCCAAAAACATTTAATTTCATCATATTTCGATTTTATTATTTTCACTATTTTCAGGTATATTTGAATTTTTAAATTATGAAATTTTTAAACACCCAGTAAATATATGTTATACATATAAAAAACGAATATGAAGCATTTATTGTTGAAAAGTTGAATAGCAAGATGTTCTGTCTGTTTTCTGTTCTGTTCGTGGAAAGTGCACGCGGGGCCGGCGGATTAAAACGATTTTAATTAAGCGTTGCACTCCGACCCGATTAACTAAACTCGGGGATAATGTCCAAATGACGTTTACGACTATTATACATGAAGATAGAATAAAGAATTAAGCATTAGTGAAAAGTTACTATTGCAGACAAGAAAATATCAAGTGATAGTGATAACTAAGTTGGATCTCATAGAATTAAATGCCAGACTCAGTCTTCAATGATTCCTATTTCGTATTATCTACTATCAGATGGAAGAGATCGTTAATTAGTACTAATTAGTAAATGCGTATCATTACTTCTCATTATGCGTATTAAATTATAAGTATAATAAAAAGAAGAATAAGTAAATTAAAAAATAAGCGAGGTACTTTTCATGATTATTTGTGACGAATTGGAAGAAACTGATAAGTTCCGACATTAATGATGAAAGTAGAAGAGATTAACGGATTCTAAACCCTCTTCCGTGTGGAGATTCAGGTACATGGGAGGAGTTATGGATTAAGTGGATTATATGTGGATTATATGGATTCTTATGTGGATTAAGTGGATTACATGTGGCGCCTCAAATAAAATCCATTCTTATAATCCACATAATAATCTACTTGATCCACATATAATCCACTTAATCCATAACTCCTCCCATGTAAATTTCCATAACGGGAAAGGTTTAGAATCCGGTAAAAAATTCAATAAATCTATTGAAATCATACAAATACCATAGATATATAGTCCTTCTAAGGAAACACAAGATTAACGGATTCTAAACCCTCTTCCATATGGAGATTTACATGGGAGGAGTTATGGATTAACTGGATTATATGTGGATTATGTGGATTCTTATGTGGATTAAGTATACTTACTTATAATCCACATAATAATACACCTAACCCACATATAATCCATTACTCCTGTAAATCTCCATAACGGGAAAGGTTTAGAATCCGTTAAAAAATTCAACAGGTCTATTGAAATCATACAAATAACATAGATATATAGTCCTTCTAAGGAAACACGAGACTTGGTGGGCGTGTTCAGCGCTACACACTTGCATAACATAAGTATACGAAAACGTGGTACTTATTACAACCAAATCAATGTTGATACATAAAGTCTGACACAAGTCAACGATATCTCGTGATTTTTTCATTGAGTGTCCGCCTAAAAATAAGACTTTGCGATTGGCTCCCACTAAAATGTTAAATTTAGTTCACATATTTTCCGGGACTCATGTTCATGTTTGCTTAGAAGCGCTGTAAAGTTGGTAACTAAAAACCTGAATGTTTAAAATTTTAAATAAGAAAAGTAAAAGGGGAAATGCATAATTATTATGATTATGTGTTTACATTTGATGTGTAAGAAAACTACAAGAGGACAAAAAAAAGCTTAGCTTAAAAAGACCGGCGCACGAATTTCTTAAAAACAACGACTCAACGACACATTAACAAAAACAAAACAAATGAAAACAATCTATCATTAAGTCTTTTTCCAACTATTATTATTATTATGCGTTCCATTTTTTACTTAGTCCCTTATTTTAATGTTGTATAGAAAAAGAAATCATGTGCTTGGTGCCTTGTTAAAGGGCCTTTTTCTTAGATTATTATCGTCATCATAATCTTAAAAAAGAGAGAAATGACAAGACACTACTTAAATTCTTTGAACAGTTAAGAAACCAACCTACAAACGAGACAGACACGAATATAGTTTTTTTTCCGGTAGCACAGAAACTCAAACCCACTAGACCTAGAGAATCAACAAGTGATTGAAAGTTGAAACTGTAACGAAAGCGACAATTAATTGAAAAGCACACGAACGTTTTATGCTTAAATTGTAAAAAAAGAATTGACACGAAATATTTTGTTTGTTTTAATTTGATTAAGTCATACAATGTTTAGCAGGCCAATAATTCGGGGTTTGGTTCCGGATCCGCGGCTGCTGTTTAGTGTTTGTTGTAGGTAAGTAACAGCGTTGACTGAATAATATAAGAAGACTGGCAAGTGCCTGTAGGTTTCACGGAGCACACTCTGCCGAGGGTAGGTACATTGGAGCTTCACTTACCGTATACTTGCCAGTCTGCCAGTCTTCTTCAATTATTCAGTCAACGGTAACAGTGATCTTACAATTTTATTCAGTGACACTAATTTTGTCGGTAGTTGATTTTCCATTGCTTGCAACTTTGTGCCACTGAATCGTTTCTAGGAATTTTAGTTGATTTCGTCAAATTGTCTGCTTATTTTATACAAAATCAGTTCATCCATTTGCCAATCGTTTGGAAAAGTTGTAGGAAAAATTTCGCGAAATTGTGCAAAAGTACAGTTTTAATGAGTGCGTTTTAGGTTGCGTATTAGATTTAGATTCACTATAAAGTCCTTAGATTTAGAATGAGTGCAAAACCAAAGAGAAATGAGCAATTTACCTGTACGTTGTAAGTTTTAGTCAACTCAACATGGATACTACTTTCAAGTTTGTATCTCGTTGTCGTTCGTATAGTTAAAAGTCGGTTGTTGTGCAGTGCAAAAAGGTAAAATCGTCGGAACGACGAAATAAATTTCAGTTTCCTCGTCTCTTCCTTCTTTCCCGTACCGGTACCGGCCACATATAGGTATGTACAGAATAGTAAGTAGTCTAAGTGCGTGTATCCAGTCTATTTAAGATCGATTTAATGCCATCGTTACGATTCGCTTCTCTATCTGTTCGAACGATCTAAATCTATTCATCTTAGAGAAATAACATTTTTTAAACAAACAACTATACGAATTGACCAAGTTCTATTATAAGAATATAAAAGAACCAGAATCAATTCCGATCGGAA
>JARJEB010016979.1:0-15136 GCA_030264535.1 Liometoxenus newtonarum | reverse complement strand
TTAATACGCTCGGGCTTTACTACACTCGGCGCTCGCTTCGCTCGGCCTCGTGCGTAAACTTGCCCTCGCGTATAATAGCCTGCATTATAGGCTCATTGAATAATATACTATTATCTATTTTGCGTCCATAATATACCAATTAGAATACCCAATGTAGTTAACTAAAGTATGAAATTAAAGCATTCCTTGGTGCGGTTCTTTAATGTTCCCTTAAGGCTTAAGCCAACTAATTGCATAAAGTAAAATTGACGCATGCCCATCGAATTCTACTAGGAAACTGTAATCGTCGATCGTCGTTTGAAAAATTTCATATTCTTTTAAATATGCCTTTCTTGATTTTTCTGGTAGTATTTTATTTATACTGTTTGCAGCCGCTTCACGAATATCGGGGGGAGTGCAACTTAAATCATTCTCCGTTAATCGTTATTTTTAAACAGCAATTTGGGTTGCCTACCATACACTTTAGAAATGTATTTTTTATTTGTATTGTCCATTTTTATTAAATTTACAGTTAAAATTTGCGTAAAATAGATAAAATAGTATAAGAAATTCATACTTTAAGACGCATTATAAAACTCGTCCAATGGAAAATTCGCCTGGTTTTATAATATAGCATCTTAAAGCACTTATTACTTAAAATAGGTACTATTCCTTTCTTATCTACCTATACTATTTTTCTGAAGGCGCATTTAAAGGTTCATTTTTTATTTCGAAAAAGAAATTTATATTTTTAGGTATCGGATATTATTTTCTGGGTGACTATAAATTTCCCAGTCGCATAAACTTCACCCATGCTGAAACGTGTTGGCACGAATAGTTAGGCAGACCATTCCAACTAAAATTATTTCCTGCTTACCAAATATTTACAATCTGGTCGTGCCATGTTCACTGCCGCATTTTACGAGACAGTGAATGGTCGTTTGTTTGTGGGATCCTCAAAAACGGAATCGGATTGGTTCCTTATAGGTTTGTATCCAGGATATACAGATTTCTATACCTATATGCAGGACTAAAAGCAATTAGTTTCTTTTGCAGATGAATGTCTTTTTCATTGAAGAATATAGGCAACGGGGACATGTGCAGAAACAATTTCATTTGCAAATCACCTCAGATTTTATGTCTCGAAGGCTAGAAACGGGTTGTAAAGTCAATTCTGAAACGAGCGCACCCGCATTTTCGTATTAGAAACGAATATTGCCGTCGCGTCGTCTCGTTTTTAATGCATGCATAGCTATAACATTTCGTCGACGAATCGGCAGCACTACCAGAATATCCATTTATAAGTCAGATGGCAAAGTTTGTTTATACTCCGAGTGCAGACTGCTAATAATGCAACTAGATCGAAACGAGAGTTGAATCATTGGAGAACGTGCACTGTGAATGAAACGGGAAAGGATGAAAAGGAAGTTGTAGTAAGATGGCTAAACCGAATTCATGTCGGTAAATTAAACGTGGCCGTGTGTTAGATTCGGGGTATGTTACGGATGCAAGGGATGCGGATGTCGAGGGTGTTTGACTGTAATGTAGGTTTGCATTGCGAAATGGTTTGAGACTTGAAGGATTGCATGCAAGTTGCATTAGAAAACGACTCGGAATATGTAACGCGTTCCTTTATGTCTTCTTCGAAATGGTAAGAAAGACTAGCAAGAGTTCGGAATGAATTGAGCTTTCTGGACTTGTATAGGGTTGGGATACGCACAGCAGTATTCCTTCGAATTGGAATGAGCATTTCAGGATATTATAATTTCGAATGGAAAATGGAAATTCCAAATATAAAATATAGGCGACCATCCTATTTTGACTGATTTATATGCAGCCATATAATTATTCCATTTATTTTTATGCGTGCTGCGCTATACTTATATATCTATATATAAGTTGTACTTTTATGATCCTAAGGGTCGTGATGTTGGGAATAAATGTTGCAGAAATCATTGTAAAAAATAAAAATATTTTATAATGATTTCTGAAATACGTGATCCGATTACGTTTAACGATATATTAGATAGCCTTGTCTTGTGTCTTGGAACAATGGCTATTATAATTTACTTGGTGAATTTTATAACCCCAGGAGCAATGCAATGCGCCACACGTCCTAAAATATTACACTGAAATTGCGACACCCCATACGGCACGGTCGAGATAATATAAATATACTGAATGTGTATATATATGAACAACAAACTGAAGCGAAAGCGATGCGAAAACCACAAAACGCTGCAGCAAATAAATGCATGGGAATACTATCGGGCTGCTACAGATTAAAGAACATTGCGCTTTAGAACTTTTTTCAATTTCGTCCGAGGCTTAAGAATTATGTCTGCGGTAGCGGTACGACGTATACACAAAGAAGCAAAAAATCGAAAAAGAAGGCCAGCCAGCGTCGTATACGCGAGAGTTAAACTTAAACAACTTCGTCCCTTCATGCGATGCGCTGTGTTACATGTTATTTGCTACCCTACAACTTATTAGAATATACAGCAGTAAAGTTGAACGATTGAGGGAAGTGCACAATAAGTGAAGACATCCGGAATATACATATACACCTAGTTGATAAAAGGAATCGTGCTAGTACTGCCGCAGCGTCGACTAGACAATTTGGTTGTATAAAAATTGACTGCAAGCGAACGACCCAGTTAGTTGTATATGCGTACGAGAGTTCTGTTTCTTTGTTGCTCCTTGCCACCAGCCTGAAATGGTGCCTGGTACTGTTACATTTCTAATGATATCCTCTAGCACTAACATTCCGCGTACGCTTTCGTCTTCATCTACAGACGGATCAACTAACTACCTTATCTGTACGAATATTATCGTATCATTGCTTGTTCCCGGGGTCGTACTTTCTCGCTTTAGTTAGTTTCGCATTTCACATCTCAGGGATCAGGAAGAGGAAGAGACAAGAGTGTTCAGTCTGCAGAAACTCCTACCCCTACCTCTTCCACCAACAACTAAACTAACTTTTCTCTACTCAAACTTATCTCGAAGGAATTTCTATTCTTATTTATTTTGCAAATGATTATATGTACGTCATCTCAACTTTGCCTGTTTTGTCTGAGTTTAATGGTTGAATTGCAAATTTTAGCTTAGTTTCGGTTCGGCGTGACACTTTTAGTTGAATTAAACAAAATTTTATTTTCGTTTGCTTACAAGATGAATTTGTAGTTGAAATTGTTTGATTTTTGTTTGCACGACAAGAAAGTAGAAAATACGGTTGAATTGTCCTGAGTCCTGGATGATGCTAAATGCAACGGAACGAGACTGTCGTCGAGCCGTAACTTGCTTATAACTCGATAAATGAAGTCACCCGTTTGTTCAATCGCACAATGGGATAGATAGATAATTCATATTACGAAAAGTTGCAAGATTGGGCAACCGAAATATCCTCACAAATTAATGAATAAATCACATCATGTGAAAACATGTCGTAAAGACTTTATGTGTTTGGAGCTTATTTGTACAGCGTGACTTGTGGTAACACTAAACTTTGATCAAGTTATAAATTAAGCAGGGAAGGAGCTTTTAATTAGGACTAGGAAAAGGTAAAGATGGGCACACAGGAAATGTTTCTGGTGTAGTGATATCTCTTTGTGTCTAGACTTAATATATCAGTATCAACGACCCGACAGAAGGAATTTGTCGCTTTCCGGAATAATAAGTTATTTTTGAATGATGTACTTAAGCGCGTTCAAGCCACGCGTAAACTTGTGAATGAACTGATTCATCTTCATTCGGATATTTACGTGTATAGTAAGAGCATCAGGTAAAAGTTACGTTTGGCCAGACCGCCAGACCAATGCCAGCCACATGTTGATTTCTTATACGGTATCAATTCAAATAACAGGTAAGTAGTCAAGTGGAATGGTTGCTCATACCTGCTTTGTTCATATTCGTCATGTTGTGATTCAAGGATAACTTTGCGCTCTGTTCTAACTTGGTACTCATCGGAAGTTGTCCGGGAGTAGTCATCGCTGTCATAGCTGGAGCTGGCATCATCAACGTCGACATCGTCAACATCTTTCTTAACTTCCGCAATCCGAACGTTCAGTTTTCCTCTGTCTAATTTAGGAATGTGCGTGTGGAATTGTTGTTGTTACGTTTCGATTTTATCAAAATATTTTACGTTATAAATATAATTGTTCTTCTTTGTTTTTTTCTTTCTTTCTTTTGTTTGCCAGGTACTTTGATCTCACTTCAGTGTTACACTATCTACATTAGCGCGTACAATAAGCGGTGCCGCGTGCGCTCGAGTCAGGCGGCAAAACTAGCCGCGCGGCCCGCAACTTAAAGACTGCTGGTGCTGATGGTAGCGCGCTCGTTTCATGCTGGGGGTGTCGGGACGACGCGCGGGGGCGGATTTGTTCACACTCCTCGGTCCGTGCTATCGCAAACAGCGGGCGATTTCAACTGCGTCCCGGCGGCGGCGCTCTCCTGCGCTTGCCGCCGTCAGGATGGCGCGCGCGTCCATTACGAGTGCTGCCGAATCGTGCGGACACCGCCGGTCGGAAGATAAACAATATACAGATATACCAGCCAACGTACACACAATCGGCCTTATTCCGGTGTATCTTCTTTGAAAATTCTTCATAAGGTGTAGAGCGCACCTTAACAGTGGAACAGGTTTTCCCTATTAATCGCTCCCCTATAGCAGCATGTTGCAGTCATTCTGAGCGCGCGCGTTATCAAAGGGACTGCGGATGTAACGCATTGTGCCGTGTTATCCAGGACAGCACATAACTAACTATATAGTAAATGATAATCAACGGGGCTAACCGCAAAGACCTATCTGTCACGTTACTAAGGCAAGACCGTTACATCACAGCTTACGATTATAGGCCATCCGCCATCGGTTCAATGATGAATGGTGTCAGTAGGTATAATATGTATGTAATGGACGAATGGGAGCATTAAAGCAAAGAGGAGCTAGCTAGCGGTCGATCGGTGTAAACGGATGAACGGACCAACGGTTTGCTTGCTTACTTGCGTTGTAGCAGTTTCTCATAATATCTTTTATCTGACGCTCACCCCACGCTATCCTTTTACTCACCTCATCTCTTCCTTCCTTATATAATACTTACACATACGTATATCCCCTATTGAGAATTGCAAGCGCTCATTGTTGAAAAACATAAAGCAAAGTGGTATTGCAAACCAGTGCCATTCTAGTGCTTATTGCTTGGCAGTGATGAGTTCCAACCGAAGTTCTGCAGTGCGGCAGAGCGCGAATTATTTGTGCTCACCTTAAAGTAAGTAACAGGTGGCCTACACTAAACTCTCAAAACCTAAGTAGTTCAGTTATTTGCTGCATATTACGATTATAATTTTAGTTGAGTGTTTAGATGGCTGAAAATGCTCAGTAATATTTTCTTTGTTTTCGAAAATATGGATTTCGAAGTGCCAGCCAGCCTTTCAAACTATACTAAAAAGGCAAAAGCCTTCCTTTGAATATGCCCACAATCTGAATGGTTTTTGGGGGTTGGAGGTTTCTATAGGCTGCCACCCGAGTGGCATAAATGAAGCGTTATATTTATGGACCCTGAGAAAGCATTTGGACTTTTAGACGTATCCTTACTGCAGCGATTGCCAGAGCTACTATACAGAGGCCAGAAGTCCGAAAAGATGAACCAGCCAAGACGGCGCAAAGTTACGACCGCCTTTCCACGCGTTGCCAACATATTACTTGCTCTACGACTGAACACACTTTGCGAAAATCGTCGATTGTAAGTACGCACATTCTGAGGTCCAATACCAAAAATTACGCAACACGACATCGAGCCATGAAAAATGTTCAACTTACCAAATATTTAACTTTATTTTTGATTGCATTAGGTGTCTGTAAGCAAGACTCGAAGATGTTTACTTATTTAAAGTTATTAAGTATCGAGGACGATCCTTACATATAGAAAATCCATCGACGCGCAGCAGCTGACGAAAGAAGAAGAAGAAAGGCGAAATGGAAGCTGTGGTAAGATTGAAGTTCTATGTTAGCGGAACCGGAACGCAATCCTAGGAATGAAATCCGGCCTACCGATATATCTTTCATTAATAATTGCCAAGTGCAGACGGAAAGCCACGCTTGAATTTTCTATCATCAGCACTGATTGGATGGGGTACGGCAGACACACATAGGGATGGTTGGATGGTTATAGATACCCGTCAGATACGCGCGCGTTATCCGAGATTATACAGGGTTTTCCAATTCCCACATTTCCTAAAGAAACATTTATCTGAGTGAATCAACATTCAGTCACGATTCTACTACAATTTGAGGATAGTATGTGTTGGCCTGAGCTGAACATATGCTATTTGATGTATGTATACCATCGTTGCGGTTGATGTTTCTTAGGTCTTTGCTTACTACTTGGTTTGTGTGCAATATGTACACTTGCTTGCTTGAGCCTAGGCAGTAGCAAGCGCAGTAGGTAGTTTTCGCGGATTGTAGCATATGCACACCAGTCTCGGATTCAGTTTTGGGTTATACTTCAAGGCCACGCCAAATTGGAGTACAAATTCCTCGATCCGGCACTTGCCCACAAAAAGAACTCGCACAAGCAAGGAGAATATACAAGTCGTGACACAATTTCGTTGCAGCGTGCTTTTTGAATTATTTACTTGCATTCGTGTAGCACCTAACCGCACCTTTAACATACCGAAAACCCTCTTACCTACTTGCCACTTGCAATTCATCCCGGAAAAGCTTCGGCATTTGCGAATTCATTATCGAACGACAAAAATGCCGATGTTGCACTGCCATTTCCACGCTTTGCACTTTACATTTAAATCTTGATGGATTCTTCAACTTATGCTTAACTACAAATTCAACACTTCATTTTATGTTGGTATAAAAATTGAACACATAAATCATTTACAATCAATAATTCTGTAAGTGAAAATGAAATTATATTTTCAATCAGCGTGCACTAAATAGGAAGTTATTTCGATGACAAAATATAGACTTATAATAAAAGTATTTTCAGATTGTTGAGTGAATGGGTTTGCATTTATAAAGTGAAAATAGGTTCCACCACTCATCATCCCAACATGCCGAACCCTCGTTGGGTTTACAAGATAGAAATACACAAGTTCCTGTTGAAGGGAGATCAACGTTTTAAACCCAGAAACGTCAATTTGAAATGTCTGTACACTTCAGCAGGTATTCCAATTGTATTGTTGAATGACAACTACATGTGTCTAACTCCACATGTGCAGAGTCTATTAACTAAACATAAACATTCCTATATGCTCTTTTCGGACTTAGTTATGCGGCTTTACCCGACTATTATCTAACAATATTACTTGAGATGCACTTTTGTGTATCCAACTTCCAAGTTTCCTTCTGATATCTTATGGCCCCTAAGTCGTAAACAACTGCTATTTGAATACTCGACGACGTGTTTGTCAAAGCGACGAACTTAACACGGGACAGAGCGTCAGTCGTTCCGTCGTTGATGTCCTTCCGTTTTTTTTTTGTTGAGAATAACGGTTGCCAAGGAATAGAGAGGCTCGTCACGTAAAATATTTTACATATTCAATTATAACAAAGAGATCATAAATTTTACTTGTATGTCAAATGTTAAAGCGACTCTTTCACTTCAGTAAATGCTATATCAGGTATATACTCTTATAGACAGCTCTTTCTTTTGCGAAAATTCCAGAGGATTTAAATATAAGTGCTCATCATACAAAATTTTTTATTGTTGATATCATTTGAGTATAAAAAATACATGCACATTTAAACATAAACCCGGTGCCATTTTATTTTTACGAGTGCTGTAATATGTAAGATTTAATGGTACGGATACGCGATGCGGTATCGTTATGTTCATGTTCATGTTGGATCGTGATTCTGGTGCTGGTGCTGCGCGGGCTTTGTTTGGAAGGACTCTGTGTTATATTCTTACAGAGACTGTAGCCAAAAGTGTCAGCGACAGGTTTACAGTATGTGTTTTTGGCAAAAACAATTGATCTTTTGGCGGCATAAATAAGAGAATCCTGATTCGTTTATTTCTTAATAAATCACGTTTCATTCGTCTCCTGATGCGTTGACCCGACAATATCTATCAGATTTCAAGCTTCATCCCCGCGCTAAGAACATATGTGATTGATAAATAAATTATTACTCGAAGAAGCTCTAAATTCTGTCGTCGATTGAAATGTTTGGCCATCGCATTAAATATCTTTTGGGATCCTGTGTGCTGGGTAGGTAACTGATATATGGCTACAGCAACAGCCATAAAGGAAATGTAAGCTTATTTTATTATAGGCAACTGTTTCTCTAAGAGGCTTAATTCGTGTCATATATATCTGCGAAATTACACCGTTGAAACAAAATAAATTAGAAAAGGAGAATGAAAGTAAGTACGTGTTATGGCAATATT
This sequence comes from Liometoxenus newtonarum, assembly GCA_030264535.1. Classification (NCBI taxonomy): domain Eukaryota; kingdom Metazoa; phylum Arthropoda; class Insecta; order Coleoptera; family Staphylinidae; genus Liometoxenus; species Liometoxenus newtonarum. The sequence continues at coordinate 6,761 of JARJEB010016979.1, read as the reverse complement.
TGCAGTTCACTGCAACTCAGGAAATTGTGTCGCCAGAAAAAAATACTATTTAATGGAAAGTGTTCAATTAGCTTCTATGAGAAGAGAGATGAGTACCGAACCACCGAGCATCATGCGGGTAGGCTTTGCATGCCTTGTGCTTTGTTTTATACCCCTAACGCTAACATCCATACATCAACAAAAAGCATTAAAGCATGTCCTATGTAAATATACATACGCTGAAAACGCGAAGCCTAAGCGGCAAAGCGCGCGACATCAAACAAAACCGTACAGGTCACAGCACAGCACAGAGAGAAAACGCAACTCGGTTAAATCATTCATACCCTACGTACAAATATGTACAAACTCATAAGGGATGGGATGTGGTATATAAGTATTGTTGTTCGCTAATTTTGCTGCTAGTGTTGCTGCTTTCAGTCTCTAATTAATGCATGCACAGATATACACGTACATTTATTAAATTAATATCTAGCAAGCAGCTTAGACTCAGGGATGTGGATGTTGGAAAGTAGGTTGCGGCTAGCACAACAGCAGAAACTACTATCGTTTACTAGCGATATTGCGACCAGAGAAGCAACTTTGTTAAATTATTTAATGTAATTAAATAAAATGGTCTAGTTGAGATTAGTTGTATGTGTCGCACCAACCGGTGGACGTGGACAGCGGCCAGCTGACAAACGGAACATGAAATGTCTTTGATAAATAATTTCATATTTAATTCTAATTAACAAATGGACACTATAAATCTGCTCTGCGTGTATCAACTAACCATGAAGGATTGTAGTGGAGAATAAAGTTAAGCATGCGAGCTAGAGGTAAATATGCAAACAAATACTTCTTCTTTCACCAGTTTTTGTTTTTACTTTATTCATACTGCATCAGAGTTAAAATGTAAATGCCCCTTTGATCCGGGAAGGACAACCGATTGCTGCAGCAAAACACGACGAATTTGGGATGTGCTCACAGAACAAACTGAATTTAGGAACGATAAAAAAAATATATATCCTTGGAAAATTGGTTAGATTTAACCAAGAACCGTTGCCGCACTTTCAGAATAATTGAAGGGAAGATTTTGATAAATCGCCAAAGTACTGGATTACATTCGCTTAGGAGACCACATCGGATCGATACTAAGCTTTTGAAATCGTTTTATCTGGTTGTTGTTATCGTGGAATATTTTTTCAACGTTTTTCTTAAAGGGATGTAAAAGAGTTGCTTTTGAAGAATGTTTACTTCTTATGATCGTACAAGACAAAATTTGTAAAGCGGCATAAAAAAGTTCCACATGCTTTTTGTACAGACAAGAATTTAAAACCGGCTAAACTCCTATTAAAGTAAATTCTTTTTTTTTTAAACTTTGTTTGCTGTCAAAATTCTTTGCGTTGTTCACAATTGAACTTGCTTTTTATCAAAAACATTTGTGTTGCAATTCGACGAGGAGTGTAAGTGCTATCGCGTTTTATGCTTCACGCTGAAACGATACATCATGATTCATGATCTGAAGAACGTGATAGACGTATTTCGTTTGAACCGTTAGCAAATGTTCGGGTCAGCAAAATGTTAATTTGATACGTATACAGCTATATTTTTTGTTTAACTTGTCATTTCAGTCGAATCAAAAACATGTTCAAAATTGAAAGATATAGGTCATTCGCATGCAATTTTTTTTGTATCTACCATTGCCGCAGTTTTTTACCATTTGTAAAATGGCACAAATTACGCATTTGGATCAAATATTCGCCAATAGTAACAGCAAAAAGAAGGTTACGACCATGAGATATAAAAAACTAGGTTCTCACATTTCATTTAATTTATCATTTCGACATCGTGATCGTATCAATTAAATTGTAGAAATTGTAATAAAATCCCATATTGCATTGTAAAAATTGCAAAGTGGGAATCCGGATTAATGCCCCGATCTGATTCTGACGCAGGTCCTGATAAATCGAAACGGCATATTTGGCCAAAAGGTGCCCAAAACAATTTCCACGCGGTACTGTATTGTGTGTTGTATTGTGCATTATTCGTTCGGCCAGTGAGCATGGCAGTGAATAAAGGGATGTAGGAGAGTAAAAAGAGCGTCGAGGGGACAAGCGACTGTAATGCGTGCTAATAAACCTCTGCAAGGGAGTTTCCACCGTTGGCGTGCTCGTATGTCCTCATTGCCGTGACTTTACTTACTCATTCATCCTCATTTCACACGACTCATGAAAAAATACTAATTGCATTTATCCATTTGAGTTTGTTAGTTTAAATGAGGCACCCGAGTTTGTTACCGCAGCCGAGAGTAACTTGTATGCTCACTCTTAGTTGAATGTTACCTAACCCTAACAGCTTTGAACACGCGGTGTAAGGTAGGTACACACCTAAAGCTTATTACTTCATGTAACACATTCAGCAAAAATTTTGCTGCTAACTTTATTCAACACGCCCGTTGACGGCCGTGTTCATAACACACGGCATCCTTTTATATACATACATTTCGAGGTTTATTACTTAAAAGGTGAAAAATTGTATGTGCTTTTCACCCCTAAAACCTACATAAATGGTTATAAAAAAATCACAACCTATTTTTTAAACATGTACAGCCGACCCACCTGTACATTAACCCAGAAGATAAAGATTTGTTATGTAATGCCACAACAGGATAATACGAGGTGGATGTGCGTGGTTACAAAGACCTGGATGTATATTCTACCGATCAAGCATGCAACTTATCTGTATCCTATCCATGTATCCATGCAAACACTCGAACTGTACTGGAATAACAAATAAAATTGCTAGGGGTGAAGGGTGAATAAGCAAATTGTAGATAAGCCGACAATTTTAGCAGTAGGAACCCTATCTGCATGTACAACTTTAAAAATCCATCATTGATCCTTGAAATCAAATGTTCACGCTCTCTTAAAGTTATATTTATATATTTTTTGTGCTCAAAAATGTATATTTGACATTTTATGATGCGGCAAAAATCCAGAACTCGGTAATGCAAACGAAATATTCACACAAAAACATAAATTCGTAGAAACTGATCGCGCAATGAAATAAGACTTTTTTATGACTTCAGCATACATATATGAGCGAACAAGCGCAACTAATAATGTCTGCAAAACAAAGTTACGATTAGGTGACGGTGGAGTGAGTGTGAGAGGTAGTTGGTTATATGTTCTTCATATCAGGATATATTATTTTTTGCTCACATCCGACGAATACGGAATAACAAACAAAAAAAAACAAGAAACTCACATCTGCACGTAAAACCACGAAACGGATACTTCATTTATACTTGCACGTAGGTACGCCGTTGGAAGTTGGAACAAAGAAATACATCATAAAAAAAGCAATGAAATGGGAAATGTTTCGTTGATGATTTGAAGAAATCTTATACTCATTACTAATTAATAGAAACCAAATCAAGGCTTCACAGTTTTTTAATGAAATATCAAAGGAGGTAAATTTTACATCGATATATTTAAATTTCGCCTTCATAAAATAAAACATTCCGTGTTTACGATTAATCTTTAATTTTGATATAAAAGTATCTCTCCTACCTTAATGTTTGCATAAAGTCTGAATGTCGATGCAATGGAAAATAAAAATCAACTGTAAAATAAACGAACTAGTGCAATTGGAATTCGTTTGTCTGCATTTCGTATAAAAACAGTTTTCGATATATAGCATAAAAGCGATTCCGATTTGTCCTCGGGGGATTGGTTCCGAATACATAAATTTGTTTATATTCATAAAAGTGTCCGCACTTGAAATAAACCAACGATCATTTCATATATATTTAGCTCGTATCGATTGTTTATACACGAGAGAAGCATTGCATATTCACAATGTACAACTGTGAAAGTATAGCCGTTGAACAACACTCTCACATCGCTCTCTCACACGTTCGCGTATACATAAATGGTAGAGTTGAACAAGCGAAAGAGCGTGAGTGGAAACGAACATGAACAGGACAGGCAGACAGGACGAAACTAACAAACGGCCGAACAGTGGAACATGAAATGAACGATCTTGAACGCGTATAGTGAGCTAGCTATCGTGTTAAAACATATTCATCGAAATACAAAAGCAGGAACACCGTTTATTTAATAATTTAATATCGCAGTATATTGTTTGTTTTTGTTTTTTTTCTCTCTTCTTTATCAAGTTTATTGTTCGCCAATCTCGGCGTTAAATTTATGAGGCTCAACTGACAAGATCGTACCTACCTCTTTCTATTTCATCGCCTGATTCATGCGACTATTACACAACTTCATAGATTTCGTTGACAAATCGAGAAAAATTCTATTTATTTTTACAATATCTCAACTTGTAATTTATTTTAAAAAGGTTTTAAAAAGCAATTTTCTGTAAAAATATTCGTAACGTTTACGTTTTTGTGAGGAGCGTGTTGACTTGCTAGTTTCAAAACACAAGCGACAAGAGCCGTTGAAATGCTTCATATTTTAAAGTTCCTTGTTCTGCGTTCCGCATTCACGGCAACACACAGTTTCTCCCCGGCGCATTCACATTTATACACAGTTAAGCAATGCAAGGTATTGTATGAACTATAACGGTTGTGAACATGCATAGACATCAAGTTGGGACGAAGCAGGCACCAAAATGTTTGGTAACCTGCTGGCTGGCTTCTAGGAGAGGAGGAGAAGGCAAGCCAGACTCACGGATAGAAACTTGGAACATTGGAACTCTAGAAATCCAACAACGACAACAGGAAGGATAAAGGGGTTGTATATACTTGTGTGGAAACTGCATGTAAAGTTAGAGGCAAATTATTAATTACCATGAAAGGAGTAAATATTCAATATGAGTCTGGACAAATATAGTATAGCAATACCTCTGCTTATGGGGCTTGGGGCCACATAAAAGCAAAATCCGCCACTGGAAAATAATTAATTTCTGTTCTCGTCTAGTATTGGGCGGTATTTACTTCATAAAGGCCTTTTTGGGATTAGTGGGCCCTGGGTTCGTGTATTTCTCCAAAATTTGTCATAATTTCAGCCAGTAATATTTGGTCAGAAAATTGATTTCCTTTTAATGGTCGAAAAATAAAAAAAGAAAAAAAAAACAAATTTGTGTGTAGGTCTATATAATACCTATCTATAGGGTCTAAGTGTACACTGTCCAGGGTATAGATATACTGATTTGAAATCCGGTTCCGTTGTAAATTTCCGGCTATAATTGATTCTACTCCGGAAATTTGCCGCAGAGACAAAGTGAAGTTTTATTTTGCTTTTTTTATGTTCTACGTTTCGTCGTCGCCCAAAGACTTATCGTACTGACATTTATTCCACACTCGCTTTGTTTTATTTTCTAAATAGGTATTTACCTCAACGTGGCACTGTTTTTTTCCGGGAGGTACATTAGAAAGTTGCGAATTTAAATTATTTCAACGCTCTTGCACTTAAATAACTCTACACAGAAATCACGACTACCGGATGGTACAGAAACGTTAGAGTCTATTTACCTTCGTTGTACTTACAGCATAACATAAGAAGTGAGATATATCTATAAATATAAAACGCAGAAATAATGCTTTGAATAGAAAGGCACAACTGTGAGGTGTGTATTTGGCAAAACGATAATGAGGCGCAGAGACTAGCCAGGCTCAAGTGAACTGAATTGCTACACTGAAGTAAACCGAACGGAAAATGCAAGGACGACAAGCACCAGTGCCAGGGATTTGTAGTACCTATGAATACGAGTACGTTCGTGTCGGCGGCTTCGTACAATTCAAATCCTGGTTGCTCTACTTACCTGCATTGATATACCTACGAATGAGAATGGGAATGAAGAGTTTTTACCCACGGACGGAGGTTTCTACCATCTGTGTAAGGCACACATCTCGAACGAACTCTTTTTATTCATCTCAATGAAATCTAGAATTTTCAATGAAAACTGAACACCGACCAACCTACAAGAAAATGTTCCAGATTTGAAGCAAGTGCATTGCTTGCAAAATTTGCATTAAAAATTACTTATAAAAATAACTGTTTGGTGAATTCCTCTGATATAGGGCACTAGGCACGTTATTGTCCTCTTGCATTTAATCATGTCTGTGCCTCGATGTCTAATTAGAATTTTTGATTTTTTATGTGTTTCAGAATCCTTATTATTATAATTAGAATATGGATTGTGAAGACTTAGGCGATTCTGTTCAAAAAAAATTTACGAGTTGGTTATTTTAATTTTAGGCTATGGTTTTGGGCAGAATACATATAGATTGCTACTGAACATGAAAGATATGATGATCCAGCTATCGTTACTGTTACCTTACGCTTCCATGTGCATTATCGCAACAATATTCTGTCAGCTCGTTTAAATATCAAAGAGTCCCACGTCATCATCTAGTAACGTTCACTTGTTCACAAAGTAGTAGCGGTATGAGTATATGCAAAAAAGGCATTAATAAAACAAAGGCGTACCACGAGTAGGTTTGAGCTTGACATCGCATTGTAGCTTTAAAATGTATTTTGTAGCACTTTACATCATGTGAATATAGAAAAAGAGGTAGTTGAAGGTAATTTACTTCTGTCTACTAGTTTGCACCGAAAATAATCGATTTATATTAATACGTTTATTAATTGTTCAATTGTTCCAACTTTAATAAAGTGTTTATCCGCTACGACGAAGTCAAAATAGTATATTATTCAATGAGCCTATAATGCAGGCTATTATACGCGAGGGCAAGTTTACGACACGAGGCGACGCGAAGCGAGCCGAGTGTAGTAAAGCCCGAGCGTATTAATAAT
>JARJEB010016967.1:0-18537 GCA_030264535.1 Liometoxenus newtonarum | reverse complement strand
GGCGTACCAAGTTGCATTCCGATCAGTTCCTTGGTTTGGCCGGAATCGTGGAATCCCCATCCAGCCACTGCACGAGGAACGTTTTGCTAAGAGGTTATAGAGGTTGCCGGGAGCGGGGTCGCTTGGTAGAAATGCGGCGTTGCCAAACCGATTCCAAGTGATGAATCTAAATAATCAGGTGCCAAAGTGGACTATACATGAATATAAGCCATTACTGCTTCTCCTACATTCCAGCGTTGAATATCACATGTCAATAACTGCGGCAGTGTTGTGTCAAAATCATTTTATAAACATTTTCTTAGTTTTTGGATGGAAAAATGTGGCCGAAGGAAAAGTAGTGTACCTAACGCGATTGGAAAATATTCAATTTCACACTCGCGCGATCTGCAGCACTCGACTACCGTCTCGTGCTTCAATTTATCGCGCTCGTGAGCAATTGAATACTTTCCAATCTAGTTAGGTAAACTACTATTGTAATAGATTTTCATATTGTTGTTAAAGTCGTAACTTCAACTCAAATGCATAAACTTTGGGAAAAATTATTACAAATACACAACAAAATGCGTTTATGTGAAACGTTTCTAATTAAAGTTGGTTTCCATGTTTCAGATAGGTGAGAATTACTCTGTTACAGCATAACGAGTCGATGTGCTCTGCATTCAATTTGTTATCTGCAATAATTTACTTCATCGTGTCGTTTCGTTACAACGATGCGAATGCGAACACTTCGTTGCATGGTCGTCTTTCCAATTCGCAAGTTTTTGATTCGAACAAGTGCACAGAAATTGTTCTCGCGTTGTTGGAAAATAGTTTTCGTCGCGTTCGACGATGATTGTGTTGGTATCTAGTCTGGGGTGGTACTATACACCAAGTACTTAAGGTGTAGGTAGATGTTTGTTGGAAAATGTTTTTAGGAAAGTTTGCGTGTAGTTTAAAGTTATCCGCGTCGTGCTCGTGTGCTTTACTTTTGTGAACATTTTCAAAGCGACGAGTTGAAAGATCATAATCGCCTGCTTACATTTGTTTACATCTGTGAAGCGCAGACTTTATTGCGTCGTATGCGGAATGTTGGAAGCACTGAGAGGAAATACTTAAAGAGAGACGACAAGGTGCAGGCATTGCTAGCGCTGTACACGTAGTACACGAGCAAACCTGAAACTAGTGTATTTACTGAAGTGGCTACTTGTGAAATACGTAATGTATCTCATCAAAAGAGAGGGACAAAAACTTTCTTTACTTGACTGCTGAAGTACAGAAAAACACAACTCTTCACTGAATTCGGTGGAAACATGAATTCAAGCACACCTATGTATGCGCTTGTACAATTCCTCCTACAATAGCGGAGCAGAAAAAAAAACACGTGCATTTGTACACGTATGTATGTAATTCGTTGACTAAAGGATGAACGCGCAATATCTTGGCACAAATAACCTTTCAACCAGGTTCTTTGCTCTTCCCGATTCTTGCGACTTAAATGGAAATCCTAGATTAGGTTCACATTTTCGGACTGTTTGTATCCCCATCCGATTGGCAAAGTTTTCTAATATTTTAAATTGCAACTGTGTTTCCTCTACGAGCTAATTTTATTGTTGTACGCGGAATATACTCGAACTACATCTAATTCTGTTGGCGACCTGCTCAAGTGGTTTCCGCCATAAATTCCTATAAACGTATATTGAGTTCTTACAAATTCGAAAACAAACTATGCATAAACTTGCTCTTGAAAGCCAAAAAAGCAAATTGTAATTGGAATTTTTCAACTTAAATTTGTACGTACGACGTTTATTGTCCTGCTCTTAAGATCATCGAGTCAGTTGAATGTATAGATAAAGCCAAAAAATAAAAATGTTATTTAATTTATTTTAGAACGGGATATTTGCATTTTTAAAGCAGAAGAATATAATCATAAAATATTTTCGGACTAGACTAGAACTTTGAATATTCTTGGAAGCTCAAGCTTTGTTCGCTTGTTCGTTTTGATCTGGAATATTAGGTAAATATTAAGCATACCGATTTAATAAACGGGCCATATTTCTCGTCTGAAAGTCCTTTGTCTAGTCTAGGAGTTGCTTGCTTGCATACATATAAATGTGTTCGACTGTCGCCAGCCAAACATATATAAAGGAGGCAGACAGTATTGCGTGTTATTTTTACTCAAATGTTGCGACTTTTTCGCGTTGATGCTCCAGCAGTAAGTAAAACATTTATCTTTTTAATGGTTTAACATGAGGAAAGGTTTGCTTTATTATTTGCCATTTACAAAATCCACAAATTTCCCGCAAACGCTACGACGCCACGACGATGCAAACAGCGTCGAGTCAACGTTATAAAGCTTGACTCAACTACAAATTATGGTGCAAAATGTGTATGAGGGTTAGAATTGCAGTTGCGACTGGCTGCTATTCATACAAGGATTTCTTTTTAATACGACCAGGATTTTCTCATTAAAGAACGCTTAGTCCCTTTTATTATTGTAGTGAAGTAATTAAAATGTGGAATGATTTTTGCTGGGACTCTTATTTCCTTTTTTTTAATTATAAATTTCGTCGGCCTTTACATTTCCGCCCGGGATTCTATTCACTTCGTTTCCATTTGACGCAGTTTTTATTCATCGTTCTGGTGCCGAATGCCTGGCTCGCCTTCATTAGTCAATGCATACCTACAGCCAAAAATATTTTTTCACCTCCAAGAGTTCAACAACTAAAGCGCGAATGCCGCGAATATCGCAGGAATAGGAAACGCTTACCAAAAAAAGTGTAAAAGAATAAATGAGGTGTTGAAGTACACGTCTTATTAACGAGGTACTTGGGTCAGGAAGACCTCGGGGTAGAGGAGGATTAGGGTCCATGCGGCTGGTCCTGGTCGTCCTGCTGACTGGACCCTTAAACCGTCGCCTCTCATATTGATCTTGCTCGTTTTTGATGCGAACTCAGCATCTCGATGCTAGCCCACTACTAACCAAAGAAAGACCACCGTCATAGTCGAAGCATAGAAGAAAAAATGGGGTGGAACTTATTTCTGGGCTAGTGTGTGCAAATAATCTTTCCCTATATCGGATAACTGCTTTATTGGAAAGGATAGTGGATTGCATGTGTATATATACCTCTATAATATAAGTTAGGAGAGGGAATTTTCAACCACAGCCAAAACATTGCTCCCGAAGATTTATAACATAATTTTATGTCTGGATTATTTACCATTCCTTCTTGTGCGAGTTCTGTTTATGGTGTTTACATAAAATTTGAATGAGTGCTAGTAGGTACCGCCGCCCCGACAATATATAAACGTTTGAATTATTTATATAATGCCACTATACCCAGTACCATTCTAGTTCCAGTACATCACCACCTATACACGCTTTATTGCTTTACATTTTATTTTCTTTGCAGAAACTCCTTCACTTAATACAAACTGTTATTATTATTTATTTTAGAAAATACAGTAAAATATATCTACATCCAGAGTTTCTTCAACATGTCTAAACCTTGTGTGTTTGACGAGCATAAAAAATCTCTTTTTGGCGCAATTGCATGTTTCCACTCGTATTACGTACTATACTTTTTCTACGACCGCACAAATTAATAATTTTATAGGCTCAGAGAAAACAAATAATAAACTGACGACAACCCATAGAACAAGTGCGAGTTTATCTGGTTGCATGCATACTGGCGGATGTCAACTTCCTAACCAAGTTCAACTTGTACGATTTTCCTTTCCAGTTTCAACCAAACAACTTAATAAAGTGCGTATGGATTGGATTACAATTAAGAGATGCAATCAAACTGCATCATGATACTTTGATGTTCGATTGTAACTAAGTTAAAAAGGGTTAAAAAAAAGTCAAATGTGGGTAACTTCGGCATGTGCGATTGACTTTACCAGTTTTATTATGTAACGCCTTGAAAGTATGTAGGTAAGTAATGAATGTTCGTAAAAAGTCGTTTTCGGGTTCAGCGCCTGCTGTTTGTGCGAATTTATCTATTTTCCGGAGTGGTCGTAGAAATAATTAAATAATAGATTTCTATTTCGGATCTGGGTATGCTATACTTATGTAAGGATGAGTGCTATATTGACGAAATGTAGAGAAGGGAACTTGGAAGAGAAATGCCAGATATTTCCATTTTAAAATCAATCCTCCCTTTTCCTGTTCCTCTACTTTTACGTCAAGGGTACAGCGAAAGAAACTTCTCGCTATAGTCAGCCTACAGTACATACTACATGCTACATAGTGCGTGAGGTTGTCAGAATCGTTTTGTACACACAGGACGAACGAATGTGGCCTATAGAGAACTTGATACGTTTGTACTCTGTAAGGGTGTAGTAGAAGAGAGAATTTCCATTCCGAATATTTGGCGAAAGTTAGAGAGGAATATTTACCGTTAGACAGAGTGTGTAATTGTAGTCGAAATCCTATGTTACACAACATTAAAAATTAGATATTGCGCTGTGCTAGTTTGTGTGTAACGTGTAACGGAGTGTGTGAATTGTGGAAAACTGGAAAGTCAGAGAGTGTATGCGATGTGGCACTGGGTATACACGATGTGCTCATATACGTCGGTGAAGTTCGAACTGCTCACCGGCTGGTGGTGAACGGCTGCTGTTCGCAGACCACATACCCCTGATAGATGACCGCGTGCGGGACTTTACAGCATTTTATTTATTGCTCATTTCATTTCGCTCCCTCTTCTCTTGCTCGTGATAAATGTCCTGCCATGTATTACCGTGTCACCACAACAGAGGACAGCTTTATTGGCAGATTTCAACCGCCGTTGCAAACTTTAAAACGGAATTCATTTCCGGACAATATTTTTAACTGAAATTCTTGTTGTGATTCTAGAATTTATCTTATGATGATAACAGGAAGTAACTTAATTTACCTATCCCTATCGTCTTATAAGTCTCATCAGTTAATGTGAACGAATATTATTTGGCTTACAATTATTCCACTTCTCAGATTCATCTTGTAGTCGTAATTGCCACTTGATCAATGTTACTACGTAATTACTAATTAGGGTGCATAGGGTAATCTATCTCTCGACCCTTTCCGTTTAATCTTCACCTCTTAACACATGTATGAATATAACAAGCGTTCTAGTTTAAGTTAAGCAGTTTACAAAGTTTCAAATTTCTTGAAGTCACTTTGCTCTTAGACATATACTTGCCGTCATCGAATGATAGAGATAGAGATATTATCATAGAGTTATAATATTCCTAGAGGGAAGGTATTGATACAAATGATATGCGACTAGTCCGCCATATTGATTTGCACTATACCACTAAAACCCTAAAATGGACAAACCAGGACCTTCCGGACATTTTTGTATTAAGATTTTCGTTTGCTTTTGACACGATCTACAATGTTACCTGGCGATTGTCCGCCAATTTGAGAACACCCTGTATAGTCATGTTAGAATTGAATATGAATATATTATTGCAATTTGATACGTATATATTTGCCAGTAACCTAGTAGAATATTATGTTTAGAGTATCCGTTGCATCCGTGCAAAATCCCTTCGGGAAATGTGCTAGTTTGTAAGCGTGTAAGGTAAGCGATCCCCTAGGTCGGAATCCCAGACGAATTTTGTAAAGGACTGATTGCACCTGCTGAACAGATTACTGCAGCAAGTCTGACCCGAGTCGAGTTTGCAGTAGTCCGAACCCATATTGCACGTGTATGGTTGTCGAGCATGCCCTTTCTGGACCTGCGTGATACTTAAAACGTTAAAACAGGAAGTTTTTGCTCTCTCCACGGACCACTCGCATGTTTATCTTAATTCATAATGCAGTCGTCGTATTTTTCCGAATGCAGTTACTGCAGTCCACTGTATGTCCAAATAGTTCTTATCTCAAATTACATAGCCCGAGTTGACTTGAAAGTTGGTTGGATAAATACCCATCCGCAATAAACCGCAGTATATTCGTAAATTTGTTCTTAAATAAAGCAAGGCCAATTTGTTGCGTCTCCATGGTGCCGTGCCGTGTTGGATAAGTTTTCCCAGTTTTTACTTCTTTAGTTACACTGCTGATAGTCCTTGGAAAATATTGTGTATACATAGATACGGGAAGCAATAACCGACTTCAAGTAGAGGAAACGATTTTTTATTTATTACATCGAGTATTGTAATAGTATAGCTTTTATTATTTAGAAAGGAAAACAGTAAATTCATTTTATAGTTTGCAAAAAGGACAGATGCGCCGCAATGTAGTCTATGGTTAATTTTTCTTTTTAATGCAAAGTGCAATAACGCAGCCGAAAGATAAACTTTTGCCAAACTTCGACAATTTTAATGTCTACATTCGTTGATATTAATAACATAGCTTTGTTAAGGGCTTAATGTACTCGCAGTGGAAAATTACTTAAATATTTTCGTATACTCTGTGGGGTCTTATAGCTTATTGCGGACGCCATCTTTCATTTCGAATATCGCATTTTCAGTTCAGACAGATAAAGGTTTCCATTAATCAATTTAATTTGTATCGCTCCCGTTATTTCTATTGTCATATTAAAGTCGTAAAGATATGATGGACTGAATTTATTAATGAAAATGGTACTCAAAATGGATAGCATAATCCGTATCCGTATTATTGTGGGTCTAGTTCATTATATGCGCATATTTTAAAAGCATCCATGTCAGACCGCGACAAAAAAGTTTTTCCACGAGCCTGCTTCACTGCACTCCATGTTACGCCCGAGACTGATTAATGGTTTTGGCTGTTATTAAACGTTCTTTTATCTGTTGTAGGGATTTGAAAATGGAAAACGTTATGCTCTGTCCGACAAACGATAGGATCAAGATTGTGGATTTTGGTTTAAGTAACTTGTACAGCGGCGATAAACTTCTGCGCACTCACTGCGGATCACCGGAGTACGCCGCCCCGGAACTGTTCGTTGAAGGCAAACAGTACGGACCGGAAGTTGACCTTTGGAGTTTGTCGGTATCTTTTAGTATACATATGGTCCCTTCCGTAGTTATATACATACACTCCTTTTCTATACACTTCACACCCTCTTCAATTCAAAAAGTCAAACTTTCCTGAATGCGGCAGAAAATATTATGTGGACCATTCATTTTTCAAAAAATAAGTTACGGTCCTAGAAAATAATTCTCGCGTTCCTTTTCTTGTTCCAGAGGCGTCATATTGTACGGCATGGTTGTGGGTCAATTGCCATTTGTAAGCAGCGCTCGTGATGGTGCGGCTGTATCACAGCGCAGGAAGAAACTATTGGAGCAGATAAACAAGGGATTGTCGTCTCCACACAGGAAAATTCTTGCTTTATTTTCCACGGAGTTCAAAGCGATGATGGCCAAGTTGTTGGTGGCTGATTCCACTAAGCGGATTAACATCACCGAACTCATTTTCCATCCCTGGGTAACGGAAAAGGGGAGAAAATCTATTCGGTCCAACCCCCTTAAGAAATTGGATGAGCACTCCAAATTCAGCGTAATTCTTATCCCTATACAAACGTTCCTTACTTTCCTCTCACCTTTTGTTTCTTATATACGTCTTCCTAATACTTCTTGTAGATAATCAAAGATGTTTCCACTCTCATTAATGCTAATTGGGAAGATGTTCAACACGCTGTTCAAGTTGATCCCCTAGGTAATGTGGCCGGCATGTATAATTTATTGGCATACAGAACGATGCATAATAGTTTGGACAGCGATCTCGTCATTACGAGAACAGTTGCTGCGCACTACGCTACACCTAGACCACAACCAAACAGAGTCGTCCAAGAAAGCGTAAAGTCTTCCAAATTGAAATCGCCAATTGGTAAACGACAAGACAATGTTAAGATCGCGCCAGTTCAGAAACCATTGTTCAGTACTCTGAAAAAGCCGGAAAGCGCTAAAGTATCAACAAGCTATTCATCAAAAAACTGTGATAACACAAGATGTTCTGGCGATGATTCAGTAAAAACAAACATGGGAGCTAAACGGCCGATGGGTAATGATAGCTGCTTCAAAATGAGAAAAGGAAATGAACCAGATGAATCACAGTGTTCTTGCAGCAGTCTGATAGGGGCGTCCAGCCAAACGAAAGCCGGTTCAAAAACTTGTCAAACGCCATCATTACCCCCCATTTTACGGCAGCTCACCAAAAGTTCTACAACACAACACGCAGCAACCTCAAAGGGACCACTTACGCCACATATTCGTACAAATCTTACAAGATCCCCAGCGGGCGATGCTCTATCCAAAGAGAACACCCAGTGCTTATTCGACGAATTTATGTATGATTCGGCACCGGCTCATAATACTCGAAGCAAAAAATCGAAAATTGAAGCTATTATGCAACAAGCATTTCCACGTACACCACTTTGGTAACACGGAATATCATGATGACACAATTGTAATTCAATAACAATCATTTCAGTGTAAAAAAGACTCATCGTACTTTGAGCGCATCATTGAAACCTTCGGAAAATCGACTTTCAATTCCAGTGGGTAGTCCAAACCGCCCCTTGACTACCGGACCTACGAGTATGACCACAAGATCCGTGAAACGGAGAAGGTAACAACAGGCCAACTATTTTATTAATACAATTCATTACAATTAGTCAATATGTAGTATGTTACCAGTGTTGCAAATGAACAAAACGACGTCCAGCGCAACGACAGGATTGAGAAAAAGCGCACCTGCAAAAAGCCGAATGCAGAATCCAAGCGCTAAATGTATGGATCGATCCGATGAAGGAAAAAGGCTTAATAATTCAGGTAATGCACATCATTATTTAGTTATTGTTAAAGCTTTAGGTAGCAACCGTCTTAAATTTTTCTTTTACGCATTTCGATCCAAATTATTCAAAGAATCTGCTTCATAAAATTATAACAAAAATTTATACACATTTATACTAATCAAACTTGTATACAGCGATTAACCGTAAGATAGACCTCAGCAACGAACCGATAGCCCGTTCAATAGCCGGATATATGACAAGAAACATTACTAGTACTAAAATGGATTCGGTAAGACTTTTCTTAGTTCTTAATTTTATCATCGGGTGCAATCAAACGTTTTCACCCGGAAAGTGCAATCAGATTCCCGCCATAACCTTAAAATTATTTGAATCTTATTGGCGAATAACACGTCATCTAACGGTTGCACCGAATGCACCCGGTGCATTGTTTCCGATATGCAACTGTAAGCTACTCAAAGTAGTTCCGACCTGATCAAAGAAGTACCGATATACTCAGAGTAGTTAGAGTGACACATCGAACGCATAACATGATTGCACACCTAATTGCAATCATTGCACCCGGTGCAAATGATATCACTGATTTAACCTTACTTGCCATGTGTTTCAGATGAAGTGGATTAAAGGTGCAAACGCAAACTTTGGAACATGATCCAGTCATAAATAACTATTTTTTTATTAATTGTTGTGTAACAAAAATTGTTACAAACATTCCAGAATAAATGTAATCTACTATCACTTTATTCCTTTTTATTCCGTGTCATTCAATATCAGTTTTTCTAAACTTGTCGAAGAAAGTTTACAAGTTACAATCACAGTATTTACGTATTTCGGAAATAGAAAACAATTTATAAGAACTCTTAATTGAACAAAGTAAACTAACTATATCTAATACCCTGTGTCAAAGTTACAAGAACACAATATACATTTCTGATAACAAAAGTATCTACTCTTAAGTTTCACAGAACCTAATTGAAATAAAATTCAAAAATTATATAAAGAAAAATAATCAAAACTATCACATTTCTAGATAATTACTTTTAGTATTAAGTCATTTGGTTAATCACCTAACTATTGAACAAGTTTATAGTTTTGTATCAAGATCTACTAGATTCTAAGAGTAATAAAGTTACGACGAAGAAAATATCACCATCGTGTCTTCGAAATAATATGTATACGTACGTACTTTGCTTGCTGTAATACTAATTGTTGTTTTTGAATGCGCTTCTTAACTACATTTTGAAAATGACTTCAGCGCAGTAGACTTATATTGAATTAAAACTTTGTCGTATTCGTTTGAAAAGGTATGGAGGAATATTTTGTGGATAATTTGCCGGTTTTGTGGCATAGTTGACTCCTCGGCGTACCAAATTTAAAGGACCTTGTAAGCTGAAATTGGAAAACATTTTAATACACATTAATTTTTACACAAATTTTTGACGATAAACATTTTTTTTGCTGTAGCAGAAGTGGTAGTAGTAGTAGTAGTTGATGGATATTTTATTAATAGATTAAATGATGTTGTGTTGATTAGCGCGGCACGTTTTGTACTCCGGTCTTTGCCACACCTAGAATTGTAACGTTCACTATCCGAAATTCTTCCATCGATTTTATTTAATTCTATGGACCTACCCATCACCACCGGTATTGGTTGCCAGCTTGAGACAGAAATATTTACAAATACATATATCAGAATTCTGATACTTATCGCTTAAAAATTTCACTTTGCTAGTTGCTAGTTAACGGTTGACTGTTGTGTGTACCAGGAAAACACTGACTATCTCGACAATTTCTGCATTTCACCAAAATCAGTCAAAATATTGCGTTTACAAATTCTAAATCCGTCAATATGAAACGTCGAATCATGATAAATAATTAATGTTAGTTTTTAATTTAATTAATAACTTCTTTTTCTGGGAATTTACTTATTATTAGACTTTAAACGCGCAGTCTTTTTCTGGAACACTATGTAGAATGAAGCGGAGAGAAGCGGGCTAGACTACAAAAAGAAATGTTGTTTGTGGTAGTGGTATTAATTAATGAAATAAATTCAACAATTGAAAGATTCAATTTTATTCATATTCAACAATGTCTTGCAAACGTACAATCGTGTATTTTTCTATTCATTCTGCATTTCCAAAAATTTTAACTAATTTACAGAAAATATGGTCACCTTTTGAATGAACACATTATTTTTTTCTTGTATATAAATTATAAATGTAATAAAAATAGCAAATGGTTATATTAATTTGTAAATGCAGCAATCTCCTATCGTCTACCATCGAATGAACCGAAAATGTGTGTGTTTAACTTGTAAAGTATAGTCTCGGGCTCGGGACCAAACAAACACGGAAATTTCCGGAAAAATCAAAAAATGCAGGAGTATTCGAAGTTGAACAGAAAATGGAAACATGTTTTTTTTCTCTGGCAAACTTGGTAGATAATGTCCAAATAAAGACATAAGAACGCACATATAGTAGATGGAAGAAAATAAAAGAATGCGGTATTTACAAAACACAGATCCCGTAATAACACAATTAGTACTAACTAAGCCACGACGAAAATAATGTGTCGGCACTGCCAGCCGCGATTCGAATTAGGTAATTGCTTTCTTTCAAAATGAAGTGGTACTGAATTGCATTATTACAGTGTGCAAGCATAAAATTAGTGCCAAGGGACATCTCTAGGATGTGAAATAGATCCCAATTTAATATACCTGGCTGTTTGAGACATAGTTGCCTGGATACTAGCTGATGACCCCGAGTTACGAAGACTCTCACTAGGGACTTGCGATCCGTCACCTTTTAAAACTGCCACTGGTTTCCACGAGTTAATATTATTCACTGAAATAAACAGGTCTAGTTAATGACTTGAAAAATTCAGAAAAATTATAATTCATTATAATGCAATTACTTTTAAACATTCGGACGCAACCGTCATCGCCACTTGAAGCAATTACAGTGCCAGTAACGTTCCAACACACCCGCCATACTGTACTACTGTGATCTTCAAATTGTCCGGCCGTTGTAACCTCCAATCGAGTCAAACCACTTTGGAGGCTCGTATTGTCACTAAAAGAAGACGTTTATTTACTTGTTCAAACAACGCAGAGTATTAATTACCTTATTGGAGTTAAGTTAATAATTTTCAGATCTTTGGAAGAAGCGATACCTAAAATGTGAAAACTTCTGCCCAGGTTTGGAGCAAACGCCAAGTCATGCACTGGTTCAGTAATGTTGTTTAGAGTCTCAGTTTTGGTCCACCTGCGACTATTTTCGCTGTATTCGTAAATCAATACTTTTCCTCCATTCGCCACATTCGGATCGTCACTACCAATTGCTAACATTTGCGGATGTAATCTAAAAATTTAAACGTTTCGCCATAAAATTAGCGACATTTATAACTTGTTTTTTTTTGTCTTACTTGGAGAAACTTGGATTCCAACTCAAGCAACTACAAGATAATTTGCATTGAACTTCATGTTGCAAAGTCCACTGACTAAGATTCATAACATCTGGTGCTTCATAGATTCGAATTACTCCATCAGCTGAACAAGTGGCAAGCTGCAAGCCTTGGCTTTTGGGCCCAAACTTAACATCAGTAACTGAAGTGCGTGAATCAACCAAATTCGTTCTCCTAACCCAATGCCTTGTACCTCTCTCGCCAGGACCAGGAGTTTCACCAACTAAAGATGAAATAAATAAAAACGGTTAATACGTTATATGAACAAAATTGAAAGAAAATACCAATTTCTTCCCAAACAGCTGCTGTACGATCAAATGAACATGTTGCTAGCACTTGTCCAAATTCTGGATGTGCCCAAGTGACTTTCCAGACTGAACCACTATGGGCCTTCCAACTTGATGTTAACGTCCATTTATCATCACTATTCTGATCCCATACCTTAAAAATAAATCAATATATTAAACAAAAGAAATAACTATAAAAACCATTGATAAAAACAAAAGAATGTAGGTTATATACCTTCACGTATTGATCGCTTGAGCAAGTTGCCATTCGTTCTCCATAATAGTCGTACGCCACATCGTGAATTAGGTCTTTGTGCTCTGCATTAATTTCTTGAGCTTCAAACATTTTAATTGTAAAAACTATGAGTGGAAATTACAAAAAGTACTTATTTGTTTTCAGGATACGCGGCTGACTGAATGAAATGTAATCGCCCTCGCCCTTGCTGGTGATTTCAGCTCTGCTTTGTTATTTGTTTTCTCGTTTGTGCGCAGAACATCTGGTCATATTTCGTTGGAATGTTGGTAGTCCTGTTAAAACAGATGTGTAGAATTCAAAAAGTGATGTTTTGTCTCTTTTTCACTTGGATTTTCGTCTATAGGTTTCACTGCGTCGCACTTACAGATAGTATTGCATGCGGGTACGCCCCTAAGGTTTGGATGTGCACGGTTGGTTGCATATGATGTAATGAATAATGTAATGGTGGATACCGACTAGAGAACTTTACACCGATCGAGCAGGGGCGCGTCCAGGAAGTACACTCTCGATGCAAGAGCGCGCTCTAGAGCGACCAAATGCGTTCAGAATATGTAGGAGCGCACTCCCAAGAGTGTACTACTCTTGATCGTTCAGAAAGTGCGGAGTAGACACTCAAGAGCGCGGGAGTAGACACTCAAGAGCGCGCTCCCGCATACCGTCTGAACTGGTTATTTTGAGAGTAATTAGAAAATTGTGCTAAACTCACTCCAGAAAGACCAAAGAAACCGAATAGACCAGTCCAAAACAGCTGTTTACATACTGGGGGTTTGGTGGGCACTGTCAGACGGAATAGTAAAACGAGAAAGACAGTTCCCAAGCCATCTTGTATTTTTGGTTTAAAACTGCTGTGGTGGCTTTTAGAGTGGGAGTGGTGGGCGTAAGAGAGTTACTTGGACTGGTCTATTACCAAACATAAAAGTTAGGTTTGGAACGAGGGGTAAACAACTCTTATAAATAGCTTACAAATGATTCACAAATGTGAATTCTTTAACAGAATTCACAATAATTTAGAAAGGATTCACAATATTTTAGAAAGAGATCACAAAGTGATCTCACAAAGTTCACAAACATTGCGCATGCGTTTAATGTGTCTCGGTTAGTCTCGACATTACTCGACAAGGAGAACACGTTTGAATTCACATGAATTCACATTTTCTTCACATAAATTCACATCTTTTCACATGAATTCACTTTTTTTTCACATGAATTCAGATTTATTTTCGAATTAACGTTGAATTCACAAACAAAAATGTTCATTAAAATGTTCATTGAATTCACAGAAGAATTACCAGGGAATTCAGACTAAGTGTACAATTTTGAACTAGTTGTCTTCCCCTCGGTTTGGAACAAGTTGGAATTCTGGTTGGAATGAATTGAGAATGAATTGAGAATTTCCTAGGATTTAATGTCACAATTACCATCAATGTTTCATCTTCATCAGATGATTCTAATGGTAATCATCAGGAACTACATGTTTGCAAGCCATTAAAAGCGTCATGACTTCTATTAACATATTCGTATCAAGATTGTTGTTCATTATGAAGTCTGCTCGGAAACTTCATGAACATGTATCGGGATGGTCTCGTAAAATCTTTTTAGTATTAGGTTAAGTCATGGGTCGGCAGACTTTCCAGTGAGAAGAGCCAAATTGTGAAGAAAACATGATAACGAAGATATCAGAGACCAAAAAAAGCTCTTCAAAGTAGAAATATCTATGTGAGAACGTGAAGGACAATCCCATCCTAATGTAATTTCGCAACTAGAAGCAACGGCAGGCGATTTTACCCCCGATTTTGTATTTATTATATTAAATTAAAACTTCTTGTACATTGAGTCAAGCATCAATTTGCGCACCAATTCAGGATCATCGATCAACACACTTCTGTTCATTACAAGTTCTTTCTGGACTTCTGCCTTCAAAGCTTCATTATTTAATAAACAAGTGTGATTACATATTCGTCGTGTTCGATAAAGGTACATTTGTCGTAAAGTTTTACGTCTTCTTCCAATCCGAAGCATTTCCGTCGGTCGTCCCCACGTGAGCAATGGATTAATAAGACTGTGATAGGACTACAAATAAAAAATAACAAAAAAAGCCAGAACAAAAAGTAAATAATTACTCGTTTATGTGCACATGCATTGATAGATCCAAAAAGTATGGGCACCACACATATTCCATGAATAAGCCAATAAATTAAATCATTGGTTTCCAACCGATAGTCATATGTAGCAACATTAATTACATGAATTATAAGTACTGCCTAAAATGTTAATACAGATTAAACTCATAGAATTAAAATCGTTAGATATTTACAGTGCAAACTATGAGCAGTAGTTTTGTAGGTTTCATATGATTGAAAACGGTACCAACTAGAAAGTGATGATCAGCATTTATCCGGTCCAATCCGTAACAACCAAAGCCGATCACAGTCAGCATTAATAATGCAACATTTGACAAATAATGCGATTTAAAATTGAGAAAGAACAGTGCAAAATGCGCCGAATTAATGCAAAACTGCACTGATAATCCATATAAGATTAAACAAGCCGCAATAAACAATAAATTTCTAAAACGATATAATAATGGGTTGCCTCTCGAGCTTAAGGCAAGCGATATCAATTCGATGTTAATCAGAATGTAACATATGCCACTGGATATGATTAAGAAAATGTACACCAAATAAACTATAAAGTGGAAGTATTTTCCTAGCGATCGATGAATCGTAAGCGGAACTACGATGAATACGAAATGAAGGCCTTGAATTAAAAAGTTAAATTAAATTCCATAAATATTTATATGGTTGACAGTTTTGTCGTATACCAAAAAAGTGCAAGCATCTGCCGTCAGGCACATGTGTGTATTCCTGAAAATCTTGCGCAAATAATGGAATGCCATATAGAATGAGGAATGTAAGTAGTATCTTTGTAAAAGAAATAGTCCAAATTTGGCCATCCATTGAAGGTGACGATTTCATATAACCTATTGTGACCCAATGTCCTGGTAGGTAATCGCTTACTGCAAACGCGAATATTTGCAAGTATGCCTACAAAGTTGAAAACATTTATTAAGATCATATAATGGCGATTCAAACTCCTAGCTAGCGGAACTTCGTATGAATTATGTGTCATTAGACTCTCTGGTCAATAGATATTCTTAGAGGAAAAGTACATATTAAGTATTCTAATGTGACGTCAAATTTTGTCCTGGATAAAAACATTGCATTTGCGCAAGCGCAGTGACTACGCGCAGACGCAACACCGTTTTATGGTTTTGAGTTTCGAGAATAATTTGTTTGCTTCAAAATAAGATTTGAGTGTTAAACTTTTTAAATTAATATTAGATCTTGTAATGGCTTCTTTTTGTTACGTTGTAAGTTCTAATTCATCAGCTTTAAGAGACAATGTCGCTTTTTACTTTGTATAACCTCAAAATAATAGATATGTTTTCATACATCTTTATCGCTGTACTTATCAGCAATATCAACAAAATAGCACAAAATATGTAGAAACTAATTCTCTGAGAACATAAAAAACGTCGAAAAACAGTAATATACACAAACAACAACGAAAAATAACACGATGAAAGGACGAGCCAAAAGCACGCTTAGAATAGATAGACTACAATAGCTGCATTTCTTTGTGTTTAACATTTTGCACGCTTTAAAGTTAAAGCTTTTTCTTTGTACCATTTCACGCTAAAAAGTTCAACTTTTCTCACCCTCGGCGGAGACAGTTAGAAAAGTGAAAGCATGCGCAGTTGTGACTTTACCTCTGAATAGTATGCGTCGAGTTTTACCGCCAGATGTCACGCGTAAAAATTTGAGATTACCAGTTCTGCTTCTCGCTTTTGTGCAAGAAAAATATGGATTTTTCCGATCCAAATGAGAGGTTCTGAATGTTGAAGGGCAAATTTATATGTTTGACGTGAAAAGTAAGTACTTAAAGTTCTGAAAACGATCACGTGCACCATCAGTTTCACGAACCATTTGTTTGCTTTCAACTTTAACTCGACAGAAAAGTTACTACAAAGAAATGCGCCTAATGCTTTCTTGATTCTTGATTTGATCGTTGATCCCCCACGACCAACCACGACTCAAAGCCGCCATCAATTTTTGACATTTGTTATATAGGGTACATTCGAGTTGACGCTAGACTCAGAGCTGGCGGGTCGAACACATTGGTCGAGCCAGAAGCATTGTGTGCAGTGAGCATGGCGGGCACACATCAAACAAGCATCGAAGCAACTTTTAATGCAAACTTGTCAGGGAAAACAGGTTGCGCTCGGAGCTCAGAGGGCTGGGCTTCAAATCGAATGCCACCCAAGCAACCCTGATGGTAACGCGAGTACACTCAGCGCATCAAATAGAACGCGTCAGGGAAAACAGGTTGCGTTCTAGGCTCGTATGGCGTCAAATCGAATGCCTCTTTTCCTTAGTCAATTAGTTCTTGCAAATTCCGCTAGCTACAAGCTTGAATTGCCAATTTGTACTTACGTCTTACACTTAATTTTCCATAATTGTATAGTTCGGAGTGAACAATTTCGTCAACTGCATTTTGATTCTGAATTATTACAGTTGTTAGTAGCAAACCGAACATTATACTCATAGAAATTGGTATAATACGTATAGGAATAACTCGATATCTTTTATACTGAAACAGTCGAATGACAATAACTGTTATCCATACAATGCCAAGAAAGGCTGAACGAGTGTGATTAACTTTCCAGAAGGCATACGCATTCGATACATTATTGTAACCAAGAAGAGTGAACTTTTCTGAAATTCCATAAGGAACTGCCCAACCAGGGCGAAAATGATATTGCTGATCCGTGCAGTTTAGATTATAATTCATTGCATCGGTATCATTACCTTTAAGCGATAAATACAGTGGTATCGACAGTATCCCGCTCGTAACTATAACACTCATTTCCAATAGTTTGAACGCCTCGAAGACTATCATGCATGCTGAAATACCTTGCAAAAAAGGCATTAAGTCCCATAGAGATAAAAACGAGCGAGAACCATATTCGCCAAAGAACGTGTACAAAAATGCCAAGCATGGACAGATTAGAATATGTATGCAAGAAAATACTATCCATACTAAAACTACAAGAAGGCATTTATCGATATTTGTTGATTTTATCGAAAAATCCATACTTACAGCCACCCCATTCCAATGTAAGATCGATGTAGAGTACTATAAAGCGAATATTAGTGTGCAAATGTATCAACATGAAAAAGCAATCGGATTTTGTAAGTTGCGGT
This sequence comes from Liometoxenus newtonarum, assembly GCA_030264535.1. NCBI lineage: Eukaryota > Metazoa > Arthropoda > Insecta > Coleoptera > Staphylinidae > Liometoxenus > Liometoxenus newtonarum. The sequence continues at coordinate 569 of JARJEB010016967.1, read as the reverse complement.
TTCACGTAGGTCTCCAAATATGTACCCTGCAACATACCATTAAGTATGTATTTTCGGGGAAATAGATCACATTACAAGATATATACGTACAAAAACAAATATCCTTATTGATTTGAATACGCTTTCAGTTTTAGTTCGCAATTTACTTTTTGTCTTTTGTAGCGCAGCAAGGGCAAGCTGATGGTCTAGATCTTCTTGTGAATTTCGAATTTTTGTTGCTTGCGGATGGAAAACGAGGACGCGCTTTACGTATTTCATTGTGTTGTTTATATCCTCAATTAAAATCACCAGATTGGTACTAATTTAATTTGGTACTCATTTATTTGTTAAACATTTCAATTTCAATATTTCAATTGCTTTCAAGCAATTATTTGACTTTGACATTTGAGCTCAGGCTTTTTCATGGCTTTTTCACATTTTTACTTTCCGATACTATACCGAAGGTATAGCATAGGAAAGTATCGGATTCACCCCGTTTGGTCGAAGTCGGGATTTCGACGGATCTCCACGAATCTCGCTCCCCTGAATCCGAAAAAGTGGTTTTTGGCTTGATGTCCGTGTGTGTGTGT
>JARJEB010016965.1:0-16763 GCA_030264535.1 Liometoxenus newtonarum | reverse complement strand
CGTTGACCTAGTTTAAATAGACAGAGTTATTGATACAAATTTAACTACTTATAGTGTGAGAGGACAATAGTTTTATTGGTACAATTAAAGAAAATAAAATTAAATATCGGATAACAATTCACATGCAAAGAATGTAATTAAATAAAAAACGAACTACCTATTCTTATTAGAAAATGTCATAAACTTTTCTAATTGTTTCTAGTGAATAAAACGAAGTTATTTAGACTTCGACAATAACATGTTGACTTATATGTAGGATTTGTTCTTGGTTGAAGTATACTTTCTAATGTTTCAATTATTTCAATTGATCTGAATCGTTTTCTCAATAGTCTCACTGTCTCACAGTATTTTAATTTCCGAAAGGTTTCTGATTATTTGGTCAAAAAGAAGTTCGGAATTTAAATATGGAAGAATGCTACGAAAACACATCTTTGTATGTTTATAGTCAATAGCAGGGATGGACTGGCCATAAGAGCTTTCGGGAATTTTTCCAAAGACCTCTAGGCCGAATGGCATAAAAGATGAACTCGATAACTAGATATGCGATTAGAAGGCTGCTTACAAAACATTTCCCGGGCCGGTTGCAAGACCCAATCCGTCGCTGGTCAATAGTGGCTCCTTTGTATCTGATGATAATCTTATTTTGATCGAAACCGGTAGTAGCGGGTCAATAAACATCAATTACTGGAGTGTTGCAAGCATAAATTAGGGATACCCCTCTAGTTTGAAATATATTAATTAAAATAAATTCATTTTTGTTGGATTCTTTGTTGGTCTGTTGATAGCACATTTCAAAATATTTCTGTTTTCACAAACAAATAATTGAAATAACAACTAGCGAATGATTTACGATTATTTGCGTGCCTAACCAAGCCACAGTCAGTATGAAACCTTCACTTTAATTTGTATATTATTATTAGAATTTACAAAAATTCTGCTATTCCTCAAGCACAATTGCATTGATTATTAACATATTTACACTTTAAATGACATGTATTCAGTTAAATTGCAATATAAATTTAGTTTAAGGTCACCAGTTGCACGCTGACACTCGCAGTGGGGACACAAAAACGCCCAAACAAATAATAATTTCAAACATTCTTTACGATAAAATAACTATACTGGGTCTTCTCCTAATTGTAATTAATCATAAAATTTGTCTCATATTAAGAACATGTAATAGGTATTACAATCTTCAATCAAAAAATCACTGTTAAATTACATTTTCGAATTTATTAAAAAAAAAAATGTATAGTGTGGGACTCTGCGACGGAATTGGCGTCAACATTCAGGCGGTTTATAGCTGCCGATCGTGTTGTCAGCGGTCGGCTACGGAATTCGCCTGGAGTGTGCTTGGCCTCTTGCTTGGTGTCCGTCCACCTGTACGGACATAGTGCGTCGCGCAGCATAGGGTTTCTGGCTCGCTCTTCGCGCACGACTTTCGAGCGACTTCGAAGTCTCGCCTGCTGTTTGTTGGTAACCACCAACTGCTTCGGCCCAAATCTGATATTACAAATGACGTAATTATTGAATACCCTGTATAATAATAAATATTTACAAGTAAATGTATAACAAAACTTTTACTTAGTTATAGAGTTATAGTAAAACTGTTATTTAAGTAATTTCTATTTATAATTATAAATAACATTCACTAATAGCAAATATAAATAACGAATTATTTCATGATTTCCGTACAAATGATAATAATTAATTATTATAAAATTAGCAATAATTTAACTTTTAATGAGAGTAATTATATTAAACTTTGCTGATCTTCTTTGGTGTATCTGATAAAAACTTGTTCGAAATTGCACTTGCTCGCTGTATAAGAAAGAATCGGCAGTTTTGCCTTTCCAAGTTCCAAAATGGTAAATATCGTTGACCATGACATACTTCCTTCGGGGAGTTGATAAGTTAATCGATTTATTTGTTGTTCCCGTAGTACAGCTGTAAAGACTCTTCGCATAAATGAGTCGACACGTTTCGCATCTTCGTCGGATGGCGGCACCTCGAGAACAACAAGGATGCCATGTGAATATTTATGATGCACTTGTTGTAACATGCCCATCAGTTTGAATATTCCATCTACCAATAAAGCAATTCTCGTACATAATGCTTCACATTCTTGGAGACTTGATGTTGTCAACAAGATGGCTCTCCCAAATCGTAAATGTTTTTGTAGTACCAACCAAATTTTAACTTTCAGTTTAAAATCCATACCTTTGGCATAAAAATTGAATTCGCTAAATTTTTTGAAGGCTCGCTTTTCATATTGCTACATTTTCGTACAATTTCTCCGATACAAGATGGTCGCAAACATTTAATCTCACAGACAAATGAATCACACAATAATAAGTTTTAGATGCCCATGGCTTTTTCCTGGCTGTTTTTTGTTCGAGTTGCCATCTTGTTTCGTTTAAATTGTGCCAACAGAGATATTGTGACAGAGGTTGCAAGCACACTAGGCAACCAGGTGTACGTTTCCCTTCGGGGCCGTTCTCGTTCTCTTGTTCGCGATCATTTTGACAGCGGATGTGCGAACCAACTCTGGCACAATATCCAAAAACAGCTAATTGAGGATGGTTGTAAATATTGTCATCTTATTCCAATCGCCAATATTAATTTGACAATATTAAATATAATATTTTAGGTTAACCAGGATACTGTCAGATAGTCCTCCAATTAATGACGGCAACAACGCATCACTAACGTTGCCAAATTATTATCTGGAGGACGTTTGACAGCCTGTATATATTTTTATTAGAAAACGTCTAACCTTCAGTGGGCGAATCTAAAATTAATAATTTGGGGTTCCCAATCAGTGCAATGATAATGGATACTGCTTTGACTTGGCTCACAGTTAATTTTTTGATTTTTCTGTTCATACAATGAGCGAGATCAAACTCAAAGCCCATTCTCTCCAGAAAATGATAAGCGAAATGAGCATGGAATCCACGTAATGATGTAATGACATGCACAAGTTCACGTACTTTCAGCTCCCCCGGCAACGATTGTGGTTCTGGGTTATACCCAATATGTTCGAAGATATTCCTACGATCGTATTTTAAGTTGAAACCGTGAATTATCGCATCGCCGGAACTTATCTTCTCGTTTCCAATAAGCATTTTCAATAGAGCGGTCTTTCCAGAATTACAAATACCCAGAATTCCGAAACATTCCGCCGGCTTGACAGTGAAACTGATTCCTTTGATGACTTCCTTTTGGCCGTATCGTTTCTTCAAATTTTTTACAACCAAAGAGTACTCCATGAGGTCTTCGTCTTCCAAGTTTTGTATAATTTTGTTTTCTTTGGCGACATCTTCATCTACATTTTCTTGTTGATCAACGTTATCTGAATTTCTGAAAGTGTAGACGAATTTACCAAATATGTTGTAGTTTAGTGCCAGATTTAGGAGGACGTAGACGATGGATATTCCAAAATTTATGTAGATTACTGGCAGAATTCCATATTTTTTATCTTTGAGAAAATATGTCATAGAATCTGAAAAATAAAAACTGCAATAAATTCTGAAACTTTTGAATGGAAACCAGTTTTGTCAGAATATGGAACTAATGAAATTACCGCAACAACTATCGTTGGCATCACAGAAAATCTCCCAACATTTATTCAAATTTGCATAATTTTGGCCGCAATATTTGACATAGTCTGCACAAACGTGACGTTTATAGTCTTCGTTGAGGATAAATCTCATTCCATACCATATGGATAGATGTGGAAAGAAAATTACCACCCATTTGAAGATGTCGGACAGTATAGGATTAGGCACATAACTACTCAGCGTTATCAGGAAATTAATAACTAAAATTATTCAAATTTAGCCAAATATTTGGGTTCCTTACACTGAATCTCATAGATTTTAAACACATTACTGAAAAATACTATTAAAGCTATATAATTAAATCCAGAAGTAACATCCTTGAAATTTCGGGCAAGTACAGGCATCATAGGTATCATAACCGCGCCAAATGATATCATCAACAACAAAAATTCGCCTGGAAAATTCATATGTAAACTAGTAGCAAAGTAAAGAAAGTGCGCGGGATCCAAATCCCATGTAATTTTAAATGGGCCTAAAATCGAGTCAAAAGTGGTGGGAGTAAGTGTAAGTTTTGCATTCCAGGATGACTGACAGATGGCGCTCGTGTTGACAAATTTTCGTATTTCAAATTTTTGTTTCCAAGCCGGCCTACTAGTAAGGTATGTATTGAGAAGTTTCGAAATCTAAAAAATTGAATTTCCCGCCACTCCAGCACTTCAACCAATCAGAACGCTCACTCTTGCCCCCACCACTTTGGACTCGATTTTAGGCCCCGTTAAAATTAGGAGTTTCATTTGCTATATAGCAAGAAATTACCGAGAAAATGAAAACTTTCTTCCTGCTCACAAATTATTATTGTCAAAACCAGTGGTACTAAATAAGCTGCGTACATTATCCAATCCACGAAGATATTAATGAGCCACACATTAAAAAAGCTAGCGCCATATGCTCGCATCAAGTGATCGATTCGTTTGACTCGTTCCTCAATTAACATTGATATTTGAAAACCCGTGAGTACCGCCATTGAAAACATTAAACCATATGCATACACCTCGGATGTTGGGACAAATTCATTTATCTAAAATTACTTAAAAGATTATAAAACCAACCTATGAAACTAGATGCATGGAGAACATAGGCGTGCCGGTGGTGCCCAGGCACGCCCTAATGCTTCAAGATTAAAAAAAATTGAATGTTTCAATAATTCAATATTTAATTAATTTCAAATTTTAAAGTTTCATATTTATTAGGAGCCATTCTGCCATTATATAGTTTCATTCAATGTTGATGTACTACCCTGCACAAAACCGAACGTTCCCAAAAAGCCGTATATAATAATTTTAAGTTTGGGCACGCCCTAATAAAGTCACCTGCGCACGCCTATGATGGAGAAGGGTCTTATGATCGAGTGGTTTGTGAGCACGAGCGAAGTGCGAGTAATGAAACGAGCGAATAAGACGTATGCAACCCAAACAACAATTGCTATTACTGCATTGAACATATAACGAGGAAGAAGGGGACGGACAGCGAAAGAAAAAGAATTGACAAATATATATCATACCTTAGAATTTATGTCCATGGGCAATGGATGATTTGTAACTTTAATACTAAAATTTGTGTTCTTCAACAAAATATTGAACATTTCGCTGACAACCAAAGGAGCTGTATGGAAAAACTGATGATTAAACATGCCGACAATAGTTTGATTTGTTTCGTATCTAATTCCAAAAAGTATATCATTCGTATTTTCCTAAAATCAAATGATTTAAGTGGTTTTCTAAAAATCTTCATTCTTTCGAATGCAGTCTAACCATGGTAATCAGATACTTCGTCACATTTTTTTCTTTAATTACATCATAATTTATCAGATATTCTTCGGCAAGATTATTATAGAACTTGATTGGTTTCGAACTGTAACTTGGTGCTAGAGTTTCCATGATAACATTGCCCTCGATAAATTTGTCCTTGGAAATTTGTAGGGGCGGAAATGATTTTACCTCTCCTGTATCTTCCATGTTGGAACGCAACAGTAATACTGGTAATTGTGCAAGAAAACTATGTCCCAGAAAAATTTTGTATGTTTTTATGTTGTTTAACATTAGTCGATAGATCACTGCCTTCCATTGGGACACCATCAATCTTTTGCCCTTCAGCATTTCGTAGGACGGAAACATATTTACTAAAAAGTGTGTGCATAAAAACTGCTAGAAATTGTCAAAATTAAGAAACATTACTTAGAGATTGCAGAAGCTTTGTTTTATCAACAGATCGGGATTCTGTTCTTCTTCCCTGAGATGTTTGAACTGATGGAAGGGACCACCCGCCAATTTTGCGATCGATTTTCTCATCAATTCCATCAGCAATTCTGAAAAATAAACATTGTAATAGTCTAGTTATTCGTTGTAATTGGAGGAGACCTTGCAAATATCTGTTCCAATGTCTTGAGTTTCAAGGTAATGCGTTTTATTCGTAAATATCCTTGAACAGCTTCCAAATTTAGAAGTAGTCGCTTGAGAGTACTATTATCAACATTATCGAGAATGTACGTTATTTCGGTTTCCGAATTGGAATGGGTCTTCACAAACGGAACGTGATGCTTTAAAAAAGTAGTGATTAAATTTGGAATACAGTGAATTTCTTTCTCCAGAACCAAATAATATGCAGCTCCGGTTATTTTGCGAAGGAAATATGCAGAACCAAAACTTAACAATCTTCCGTGGTTCATGACTGCAATCCGATCTGCGATCATTTCTGCCTCCTCCATGTATTGTGTCGAAAAGATAACAGTTTTATCTAAATTCAACAACAACCCGGAGTGACATAAATTTTTGAATTAGGTGAACCAGACTTACCAAGTCTTTCTTGTTGAATGACTGACCAAATTGATTTTCTTGTATTTGAAGAAACAGATTGTGTAGGTTCATCCATCAAGACAATATTAGGTTGTCCACAGAATGCAATACATGCACACAATTTCTTTTTATCGTCATAATCTAAATTTCTTACCAGTTTGTTTATGACCTTCCCATCGCGCGAACATGTTGATTTAAAATTGGATAACTGTTCGGAAAATATGTCATCATCATAATTCTTAAGGCAAGCGTAAAAAAGTATATGTTGCAATAGAGTCAATTCGTCAAAGAGCATAGAGACTTTTCCACAATATCCAAATTGTTGATACTGTAATTTTGGAACTGTTTCAATTTTGCGTCGGATTTTAACATACCCAGATGATGGATGAATGATCCCGCAGATGATCTCCAGTAAGTTAGTCTTCCCAGCACCATGGGGTCCATAAAGAGCAACCAATTCGTCGCGATATATTAGAATTGATATACTTTTAAGAATGGCGACTTTTGAAAGATCAAGTTTTATAATTTGACGTAATTCAACAGATGGTCGGCCGTCATCCATGAACCTGTTCTCATAAGTGAAGCAATTGAATTCATTTTCTCCTTGTTGAGGGTCAACTTTATCTGAACACCTTTGTAGTTTTTGCCAGAAAAATCGTATATACTCTTTCAGCAAGGAATGTTCAAAGACGAAGAGGAGAAGTAAAGATATCGCATTATCAAGTATTAGCATGAACATCACCCAGCCTAAAGTTACGGGATGCTGTGGTGAGGCTGGCTTGAACAAGTTAGACCATTGTGCCCCTTTTTGCTTGATTTCCCAAATTATTATTATATTGATTCCATAATCAAACGCCTTGTGGCAAATAAAACAAAGTAGTACAATTTTCTCGTAGGGCAATAGCGTATAAATATTTTTTTTAAATGGTTCATACAAGATGTAATGGGTTAACACATTTGTTGTCGCCGCAAATAATGCTGAAAATATAACACTTTTGCTTGAGGTCCCTAAAGGACGCCCTACACGCTCCGGAAATCCTCTGAGGAAAAACGTTCAGTCCTGGCCTTCGAGATATCCGGAGTGTGTGTGATACAGGTTAACCCGTGTTCTGTGGCATTGCGTAAGATCGATTGAAACTTCGTTTGCCGCGCATTCCCGAAGGTGAAAAGCCAGAACTGCACAGTTTTTCCTCAAAGGATTTCCGGAGCGTGTATGGCCCTCTTTATACAAAGTTATTGTAACTTACGAGCTTTTATAAATGAAGCCATAAACATATTAATAGCAACAAATGCCGATAAGTAGAGCATGAAAAATACAAATAGTAGTGATGGATCTGTACGTGGAAACACTGATCTATTAGAATCGCCCGTCAAGGCGCCCATTTTAAGAAAGAGAATACCCACGATGACAGTGAACATTAAAAGGAACATCATCTTGAGATACCAAGCACTTATGTTCAAACGCAAGTTGATGCCCATCACTTTCAAGAACATCTGAAGCCAAATTAACTATTGAAACACTTTGCGCATGTGTACTAGCTCATTCCTACCTGTCGCTTAGTATATTTTTCGTAACTGATTGGTAAGGTTTCAATGATGATGGCAACCAAATAGACGAAAAACAATGTTTTTGGCATACGTCTTCTTAAGCCTTTCAAAAAAGAATTATATTCATATGCCTGATAAGGGAACTTTTGTAATTTCATTTCGTAGTTAAAAATTCTGGATAAACCTTCCATTGATGTGAATTCCCGTGATAATATTGTTTGTAAAGGTGTGAAATACTCTTTATGATAATCTGTAAACAAGAAACAAATGCATTAGTTTTGTTCTAACGAATTGCCAAGTAAATTGTTACCTGGTGGAGATATATCAGAGTGATCCAGAGGTCCAGAAGGCAGTTGAAGAGATCTTAAAGATAATTGCAAGTTGGTGAACCAAAATTTATCATTTTTGTCTGAATTGGTATAACGCAATTCACTTGGAAATCTAAAATGGCAATCAGCTTGTTAAAAGAAAATGATTCTTTTGGGTTTTTGCCTTAATCATTCATAGGTCACCTTAAAATGAATTGAAAATCGTTCGGAATGTAAATCTTGTTCGCATAAGATGGGGGGAAGACAATCCCAACTTTTCGGGTCGTGTTCTTGAAAAACAATTGTTTTTCTAATATTGTTTCATTGGGAAATCCTTGCAAGCTTGTATTCACAAACTCTTTCTTTGTATTTTCCATTAATAGATTCAATCGTGGGTTAGAATTTGGCGAATATGCAACATAAAAACTAAAAGCACAAGGTCAAAAGAAGGTCAGTTGTTGTATTAACTCGTTTTGGAGCACCTCTTAACCTCCTTTGAAGAAGACGTAACTTCACAATACACAAATGGGTAGAAACTCATATTTTTCCCAGGATATGGGAATAAGTCAAGGAAATGTGTTTAAATACAACCTAACCAAGTATATTTAGGGCTTTTTCTTATAACATAACCTTAACCCCAAAAAAGACTAACCTTATCTTCCCATTGTACGCGATAGGCATGCATAATTTTTAACTTCAATTATTACATAAAAAAGAAGGTAAAACCATTGAAAGTGTCAAACTTTGTGAGGCAATAATTTGGGCAATTTCGAAGAGCACCTAAATTTGATTATAGTTTTAGATTCAATTCGTCGAGATCACATTTTAAGATTATCCATAAACTCATTTCCTTGACTATAGCCGAAATTTCCTCCAACAAAACCGATCGGAAACGTGTAGGTAGCCTAAAAATATTGGAAACACAGCGTTGCCGCTGTTTGTTGGAGGACAATTTACCATAACTATAAGGTCAACATTATTGTAATATTACTTTTTTATGGGTATAACACAATCAACTGGCTCGAAACTTTTATCGCTGAAATATTCATTATTATAGTTAACCATACGGTAGGTGCCCAAGATTATAAACACTATTATTGGTAGCCCCACTGAAAGCAATGTCATGTAGGGATGTCGTATCTGCACGAACCAGTTCTTCCACATTAGCAGTAAAAATGGTGATGATCTTATATTCAGTTTACTCTTATAACCGAATGATTTTGTAGTCCTAAAATGCTTTCTACTTCCAGATTAATATTATCAATTGTAAGAGATAATTATATTTACGTTATCAAAATGGTTAGTCTCTTTGATTTGTGACGAAGCATGACACGGATTAATGACTACAGACAAAGACTAATTACACTATATAATGAACTTGTGATGTGACAGAATTTGATGAATTCATAATTATGCGTTGTCAATATCTGACAAATCATTTCACTTGATCGTGGAATAGTAGTTTACGTAACAACTTTGGAAAGTATTCAATTTGCCACGAGCGCGAGTGAGAAAATAATGTTTTTCGCCGACCACTATGGAAAATGTTACTTTTAGTCAATATTTTCGTGATGTAAAAGTTGCCTATTTACCACGCAGAGTTCTTTCCTCCAGTACACATGAGCATTAAATCAGTATTTCAAAATTATGCGTTGTCAATATCTGACAAATCATTTCACTTGATCGTGGAATAGTAGTTTACGTAACAAGTTTGGAAAGTATTCAATTTGTCACGAGCGCGAGTGAGAAAATAATGTTATGGAAAACGTCACTTTTAGTCAATGTTTACGTGATGTAAAAGTTGCCTATTTACCACGCAGAGTTCTTTCCTCCAGTGCGCATGCGCATTAAATCAGTATTTCGTTTCCTCCATTACACAGGCGCACAAAATCCAAATTTCTCGTTTACCATTCTGCACAAGCGCACAAAAATAAAGTCACATGCATGATCACCAAATCACCATGGTTATACATATATGATCAATCAGATGTCAATTTGTTAAATTAACACAAACGTCACAAAATTAAGAAATGTCAATGCTTGTAAATGTATGTGAATGAAATTAAATTATAAATTGTAATTTTGATTTAAAAAATGTCTTCGGTGAAAACGTATCGTGTGTTACTCGTGCGAAAAGCGCAAATCCATTCTCGTGTGAATTGAAGCGCTCGACTAGTCTCGCGCTCCAAACATTCACACTCGCTCACACATTGACTGCTTTTCGCACTTGTTGCACAATATACTATTTCCAGTAGTGTTAGGTACACTGTTTTTCTTTCGGCCACATTCTCTATCGGAACATTAACAAAATATTTATAAAACGATGTTCACACAAACTGCCATGACACTGTGCGGGAAAGTAACAAGTTTGTCACTTTTCCGCACAGTTACTTGTTTTGTTCCTATAGTTATCGACTTTACAGCATTATTTTTGGATAGTGGCTAGAATTTGTGAAGTGTGAAGTTTCTTAGTAGCCGTAAGAAAAATTACATAAGGCTGACTATACACTATACACATGATTACTTGCTCAGACCGGACAGGTTTAAAATATTCTATTTTAATTATATTTGATTTTGATTTGTGGCTATTTATATACCCATATAAAAATTTGTTATCTTTTCGACATTCTTCTTTGAATTTTTTATATTCTTTCAGTAGCTACCCTATAATTTTGTTATGCGTTATAGGTAGTTTGTATGTTGTATGTCAGAATTTATCCGTTCATCGTTCATCCAGCAAAATAAGAGGGGCACTCAAAACAGCATAACTAATTATTAAACCCCAAAAAAAGGGGTGACCGGTGCGTCGCATACATCTGCACATGCAATCTAAGTACACGTAGGTACATATTATAAAATGAACATGATCATGTTACTCATTCATATTCCAAACAGTGTCGAACTAATCCGAATAAAATTCATCGTCAAGTATTACAATTTTCTAAATTCTGATAACCATATTTCTGCTAATTGAATTCTGATATAGTGTTATTGGAAGCGGTATGGTAAAACTGCGCATGCGCTCTAGCTCTTACTACTATAACAACTAGAGGTTAGGGTAATGAAAGGTCCTACACACGCTCAGATTTAACTTAAGTTAAGTCAAATCGTGCGTTTTTGACCAAAAACAGCAGGTACAGTACCGAGAGCATGCAAAATCCGGCTATTCTGCACCTAGACGCTCCGATTTGTCTGCTCAAACTAGGACTGCACGCTTTTGACTTAAATTAAGTTTGAGCATGTGTAGGACCTCTTAGACTTGTGTGGTAGGGCATTATGGTGTCATACTATGGTCAAAAGTACAACTCTGTGCACTCTAGTCTACCGGTAGTTGTTAAACTATGAAAGACTCGTATTAGTCGTATTAACGTGTGAAGCATACAACAAAGGATGTAAAGGATGTACCAGGGTGACTGCGGCTAAATAATGTAAAATGTGAGTTGTGACTGCCGCTCGTTTGCCCATTCTTAGGTACTTTACGCTCGTTTTCGTATCCTCATTTCACATCGTGCTTCCTCTCCGTGTCCGTGTCAGTCAAGCTCTTCTCTTGTGAAGAACAGAAGAACGAACATACCTATCGTGAAAAGGTGCTGATTGTCAAAGAGTATCGTGCCACCGTCATATAAATACAGAGAAAGAATGGCTGTGGTTTGGTCTCTTCAGAAAACCGGGCCGCCTTTTTCTATTACTAAACTTTTAACACTCCTTGTGTCCTTCCAGTATATCCATACTGATCATATATATTAGAAGTTGTTCTGCGTTCTGGTGCGGTTGCTTGTATTATTGTAAGTTGTATTGTTGCGTTCAGTTCAGTTCCGTTGCGACTCTCTGTAGCGATAGACCTTTACCATCAGTGTTTTACCATTGCGTTGCGAACGAACGTACGAACTTCGAGCTGGTAAGTGGAGCTTCCACTTTGGATTGTATGTATTTTACCAGCAAGTGGCTTCATGTTCATCCATCGTATAGCGAATTAAATATAGTCGGGTGCGGAGTATCGCAAGAGCAGCATCTTTCGCACTACGTGCTTTTCGGACCTTATCCTTTTAATGACAACTGACGATGTTTAAAAAGCAAATTGTGGAGGACTTTGGCGCAATTGTTATTTCACAAAATTGAAAACTTATTTCAAAATGCCTGATGCAACTGAAGACAGGAACGGAAAGAAATAATGGAACAAAATAACAAAAAATAATGTATAAACGAATAAGTACAGTGAAGTGAATTGAAATAAAACAATAGAATTTGTTAAGTGTTGGATAAGGCACTTCTTCTGCGCTGGTTTTTCATTTTCTGCTGAATCTGCAGGACTTGACTTGAGGGTAATGCGTGTATCTGTATACCGATTGACGTTTGCGAGGCAAAGAGTTGTTTTGTGAGTGTTGTAAAAGTTGTAGGTTTACGCGGCGGCGATAAACGCCTTTGATGAGTGCGATATGCCGACGGAATCGTCACTCTTGCGGGTTGATTAAAAAACTTGTCGACTTCTTGACTTCTTCAGTCGTCTTCGTCGTCGACGAGTTCGCTCACGTGGTGAGGTGTATATCGGTTTCGGAACTTTAAAACTAGGCGGTGCATAAATAAAATAAATTCACCAAAACATTCTCATTCACAATCACAAGCAAAAATAATGAAAAAGGACTTAATACCTGTTCAAAAGTTTATAGCTGGCTATAAATAACTTAACAAAAACTTAATTTGTCATTAAATAAAAAGTGAGGAAATTACAAAGAGAACAATAAAAAAATAAATAAAACAAAGTGGTTTTAAGAGATTTTTTTTATTATGCTACAAAGGTGTTTTCTTCAAATTTTGGCATAAAAATGTTTTGATTAAAATTAATTTCTAATCTTACTATTTGTTGACTTATTGGACAGTTTGGTTTGGGTTTTATTATTATTTTGAGAATTTTGGATATAAATGACAAGCAAACAGTCCTAAACGGGTAAGTAATCAATTTTTATTATTTTTATCTTTGATATAATTTGCAAGGAATATTTACTTTGAATTATTATCGTTTAATTTATTACAATAATTTTGCGACTAATTGCAAATTAAACTCAAAATAGCGATACCAAAGTTTATGCAAGGCAATAAGTTGCATTCTCGTTAGTAATAACAACGATTTTCGCGATTGTAAAGTAAAGCATTCTAGAATTTTACATTTAACTTTATATTTTGTACTTGCAGTTGGTTTTTAGTGCAATATCGACCATTAAGATACGCAAACTTATCTAAACGACCGTCAAGTCTTATCTGTTTCGCAGTTGTAGTTTTCATTTTCATTTTCTTTTTATCGCTCTTTACTTATGCCTTTTGTCGTTTTGCCAAAGTAGTTTCTATATATTAAACAAAAACATACTTACTTGTGATATAGGCTGAGGCAAGTATAAGTAAAGTGTGGTTGAATATTTTGTATCAGTTGCTTTTTATGTCACTTCTTTTCAGGTTTGAAATTTTACATTCTTAACATTCTGAAGGATTACATGCATTGTACCTATTTTTCAGCATTTATTTACATAAATATGAAAATGAAAACTGCACCTACAATTTTAAATTTCTCACGCTCTTCAGTCTTCGCAACTCTGGTACTAAAATCTTTAACTAGAAATGAGAAAATAAATTATTATGATTAAGTTAAGTAACAACCGGAAAATTACAGGACTTCCTATCAGGACCGCACGAAGGAACTATTGAGCCTGATTTGTGCCCCCTATAACAGCTCACTTAGGAAATAAAAATAACAGTCATGAACAGTCATAGACAGCTGTTTCGTCCTAAGGGGACTCATCAGCATGACTCCGTGGTAGACATTAAATATTCGAGTCGAAGTTGGAACTTTTAGGTCGAAATTTTGAAAATACCCATTAAATATATGTTACTGACAAATTTCTAACGATATTGTGCGCCCATTTTGATTTGTGTCAGGTATACCCTGCTTCTATGTTTACTATTTGTTTTTGTTGAAAAGAATATATCATTGATTAATTAAAAAGCATCACGAACATTTATAAATTTTTTGAATCCGCAAAATATTCTATCATTTGCCTATAAGTATTTTTTAAATCCTCATTTATAGATTTAGAAACGTATTTATGACCCTACAAGTTTTGTTTCATGTTAATTCTTGAATTCTTATCTTTTTGCCTAATATTTCTTCTAGTTCTGCCAGCTAGGTCTTAACCATTAAACATTCTACTAGTTTAAGTTTATGTTAATCTAGCAAAGAACATTTGTAAATTTATTTCTATATATCGTTAATATCTACGTATGTTCGAACATTGCATCTATTGCATAAATAAATAAGTTCATCTTGTACTTGTACATGTCCGAAGTAGATACCTACATGTAAAGTTTTATGCAATATTTTTGCAATTAATGATGACGAATAATTAATTTAAATGCTATATGTATAAGTAAAGTACTTTACGACGGGCGCAAATAATGAAGGTAAATCATTCCCATATCCAGGCACTTGTCCTTGTTTTAGCGTTTTTACTTTCCGACCATACCGGAAGTATATGGAAAGCAAAGATATGTATGCAATCGATCAAAATTTCGAAGTCTGGTTTTCGACGGATCTTCACTTCCCTGAGGCCGAAAAACTGTTTTTTGGAGTGATGTCCGTGTGTGTGTGTTTATGTGTCTGGCTGTGTTTGAGCAAGATTCCGGGCAAATCAAGCAACGTAGCTCGATGCAATTTGGTATGTGGATGTAAAAATAAATAAAATCGGTCGGTAAAGATCGTCAAAACATAAATTTACATATAACTGGCTAAATATTGTACCTAAGCACAAACAAAAAATATATTCCTGTAGCTCTTTCAATTCTCAACATTTCAACACCTATAACATTTTTTCGTCGGATGCATAGTTTGTGAGATATTCGTTCGTAAACTTTCGTATAAGTAACAATTATTAAACATGTAGAATTGAATTTACCCGTGGTTACCATGGCGACTCCCTAACATTGTAAATACTCAAAGTCGACAAATATAACGTACTGTATATGGTCGTATTTTTAATTAGTGTCAACCAACATCCCACGCAAAACATTTTCCAAATTTAATTTTTCCTGGATTTCCTTTTCGAACATGTTTTACTTTTACCGTTGACTGAATAATATAAGAAGACTGGCAAGTGCCTGAGTCTGTAAACTAAATGTTTCAATACCGACCGCGTCCCGCGGCCCCTTTGCCCAAATGATATTTACTACTAGCCGGCGCTGCAGTGTCGCTTTTCAGTAAACGCTTTTACTTACAAAAACTATAAGTATATATAACTGAATGATTTATTTATAGGTTATTAATTTAGAACATCCAGTATAAAATGGAAAAGTTGATTAACTTAATGAAATTTTTCGTAGGTATTCATTCGCATAAATATAAAAATTTGGAATAAAATTAAAATATAAGCGCTGATAATGAAAATGATGTTATAACATCTTCCTAATTGCTAATTGCAAACTCACGGTAACTGTTCATTAATGAACCACCATCAATTACTATCATCTCAACTCGATCTCGTGCGGGCACGTCAAGATATGTTTTTTTTTTCGAAAAAGGGACAAATTTTACATGAATAAATTTACATGAAGGATGTAATTGACATCATAGGTTAAACGAGTTAAACACGAGCAATCCATTATCCTCATCCAGATAAGATTAAGTGATTCATCTCGTTTTAAGTAAGCGTTATTTTCTTTTTCCGATTAATAGATTTGCATCGCTGAATATTCGATGTAAGTTGTAACAACTTGTAAATCCATGAAATCGATGTTTCTAGTTTTGTTATCCGTTACATTCAAATGTCATAATCATATCTTAATATTTCAATTATTTGCTTTACTTATAAGATATCGATGAGATGAGATGAATATTTACATGCATGGTTATTGGTTGCACTAACTGGTTTATCTGTCAATCAAACGTGTATTCGTAATCTTATTATAATGACCAATTAATTAAATTAGTTTCAATTTTCAATTACTTATTTTAAGCTGATTGTCCTATTACGTCTGTTGATGATGTTATTTTTAGGTTATGTTCCAGTAGCTCCTCAGGCTCAGTCTCACTGTTTTTAATTGCAATTATTTCATTTCCTCGTCAAGGTTTGTAATAAAAATTAATTGACTGCAAATATCACTTTAGTTATATGGTCATTATTAGCATATTTTGACTGTGATTAATGGTTATGGAGTTATGGATTTTCATTAATCACTGCAATTTATATAACATTGATCGCGTATATTCGTAGCTCATTTAAAGTTCAACAAGATTTAACGAATTTGAAGTGACCGATCCAACTTATCTATATGATCTAAAATCTCGAATGAACCCGAAGAATTCCGACCATTGCTCTATGTGTATCGCCCGCCATATTGCTTCAGCTGTCAGTTAGTGCTCGTTCGTTGCTTCATCGAGAAATCACAATTTGTATTTTGTGTTAAAAATAGTGCAAGGTGTAGAAAAAGCATAGTATTATATTCGCGATTAT
>JARJEB010016955.1:0-11800 GCA_030264535.1 Liometoxenus newtonarum | reverse complement strand
TGCCGCCGATATGTAAACATATTTGCCATGGTAAACACAAAAATGTGCAAAGATGTCATTGTGACGTTGCCATGTGTATTTTAGATTTGAATTTAATATTTTTCCTGAAAGTATTTTTTTAATTTTATCAAGAATTTTTATTCGTAAGTTACAATGAACTTTATAAACTTTAGTATAAGTCAAAATGGAAGCCATTTGGTACATAAAATATGCAATTACATCAATTTTTGTGCATTCAAATCTGGAACTTCAAGGACCTCGTGAGGCCAAACGAAGACTTCATCGGCATTTTGGTATTGAGACTTTCGTTTTCTTTTCGCACGAACTACAATGTTACCTGGCGTGATTCCGCCAATTAGGAAACACCCTGTATACAATATGTAATAATGCAGATTTTCTCTAATCCCTAATCGTAATAGATTTGTTTCATCGACATCCGACATCTGTCGATATATAAAAATACAAATCTTTGTAACTTTGTACACATGGCGTACCTATATGTATAAAATACCAATATATAATATTCGAACAAACAAGTAAATATATAACTGCGGTTATGTTGTATTCGGCAATCGTACTCTATCATGCACGTCCCATTTGCATATTGTAGAGCTGATGGTAAATGCCGCGCCTTTCCAACAGTTCACCATGCGTACCCATCTCATCGACAACTCCCTTGTTGATAACACATATCACATCCGCATCCTGAATAGTTACCAGACGATGGGCGATTGTTATACACGTTCTGCCAGATTTCGCGACATCAAGTGCTTCTTGCACAATCTAAATTTATAAAAAGAAATAGCATTAATGGCAATTGCTCAAAACCTCTAGAACGCAGAGTAATGAGATAAAGTACTACTGCTCCCAAGTGCAGTTGGGAGAATAGATTGCTTAACGTTACTTTTGGGACAGCAGGAAGAGAGTGATAATAATTGTTGTCTAATCCTTTTCCTCATAAAGCTACGCGCACACTAGGCCGGGCAGACCGGACCTGTTGACGGTAGACATCAGACTGCCGATGTCTGCCCTGGCGGTCGTTCAGCGCACACCGGTCTGATAAGTGTGCGTCTCGGAATTTCCTCACGTGCTGAGGAATCGACCGGGATTTATGGCGTTCTGGTCGGCCTAGTGTGCGCGATCCATTACTGTGCGTTTTGGAACGCAGCCCGAAATGACTATAGGATTCCGTATAGATTTCTTTGAAATGATTACTAGAACAACACGGCCGTTTAGGAACTAACTCAACACGACACAACGTGATCGTAAAAATAGACGCAATCATTATTTATACCTTTTCACTTTCTGTGTCTAATGCCGACGTAGCTTCATCCAAAAGTAATATTGGAGGGTCGCGCACTAACGCTCTCGCGATAGCAACACGTTGTTTCTGTCCTCCGGACAATTGCGTACCTTTATCGCCCAATCGCGTTTCATATCCCTTGAAACAAACAAAGATAATGTAAATTTATTTTTATTATTAATTAAAGTATTACCAATGGCAATGATGAAATGAAACTGTGAATATTTGCTTTCTTCGCAGCATTTATCACTTGATCGGATGCAACTTCACGCGTATTATCACCATAAGCAATGTTTTCCATAATCGTACGATCAAACAAATTCGGTTCTTGCGATACAATTCCCAAATGTGATCTTAACGTTGGCAACTTCATGTATTTTATATTTCGCTCGCCAAGCGTCACGCTGCCTGCACTTGGATCGTAGAAACGTTCCAATAACTGAATAATGGTCGACTTTCCACAGCCACTCGGCCCCACCAAAGCCACGGTTTTCCCGTGAAACACTTGCAAATCCAAATCACGTAAAACGCGTACTCCTGGTCGCGATGGGTACGAAAATGATATTTTTTCGTAATTAACGTCCAGCTTTCGCTATAATTTTAATCAAGTTTAAGTAGTTGTATTAATTTTCTATTTGTATAAAGATAAGAAATACCGATGTTAATGGAACTGCGTCGTTACCATCTTGTATGGCGGGTATTCGTGCCAAAAGTTTTAAAAGTTTGCCTGATGCTACAACACCTTTCTGGAAATTTGGTGTGAATGCTACCGCAGTGCCCACTGCCCATGCACCAGCTACTAAAGCTTCCGTTACTCTGAAAATTAATAATAGTAGATTATATCATAAAGCGTATAAATGAGACTTTGTGTGGCGAGTAGGAAGGGTTGACCGACGAGCGCAGCGAGTCGGACAATTCCTAAGAGCCACACAAAATCACTTATACGCTGAATGATATATACTATTTTATCTCCGAACGCCATTTAATTTAATCAAAATTGTAATAATAAATGAACAAATAACAACAGAAATTGTTGAATCTAGTTTGAATTGTTGAATCAGAATAAACAATTCGTGAATGTCAACGCTATGGCATTTACCATTTGTTACCGTTACGCCAGTTGGGTTGCATAGAACTGCTCCACTGCGTACTGCACACCGATTGGTCCGAATCAATCGCTTTATGCGCCTAGGAGTATAAAATATTCACTTATGCTCCTAGGAGGTATAAATTATTATGAATTATCGAGGCGCTATAAAGCTACACTTATACACCATGCAACAGAGAATGTAATGTGTCACTTATACGACGTTCGGAGATAAAAGTTTATCATTGCTAAGGTATTTCAAATATCTATTAGTGAATAAAATATAAAATAAAATTTCCATAAAAACAGTTTTAATTCGATTTTATACTGCGTGCACATTTTTAAATCAAATAAAAATCAATTAAGTTAGCGTTATCATTCCATTCCAACATCATTGCGTGAATAATTGAAAAAGTTAATAAATAAATGAAAAATTGAATTGAATTAAAAATTAAAATTGAAAATACTTGATGACACGCTATACACCAACAAAAAGGCATATAGGTATACTAGGAACATATGTAAAATAAAAATGCAAACAATAAAAATTCATATAGACTTTGGTTTGTTCAAAATAATATTGAAATCGAATAGCAAATAGCATATTTCGTGTTTTATTTCCTGTATAGGTGCAAAATAAGTGTTTGTATGATTGTTGATTGTTTGTTGTGTTGTTATATATAGTTACTGTATTGACAAACATATACCTCTATACTAACACAATTTCTGAATTATTAGTGTATTAGTGAAAGAGTGAAAGGTTTCATGATTCAGGTTTTTGCGTTTCTAGATCAACAGAACAGCAGCCAATATTTTATTTCATGCGTGCCTCAGCTACCGCCTATACCGCATCTATTCATACCTATACATGAAAATATTACGTATGTGTTAGTCTGTGTGTGTGTTTGTGTGCATATCAATTGGATAGTATGAATATATCAACGTGTCACGTAACACTATCAAAACGTAAATGCAATTAAAAGGACATTTTCATTTTGATCACATTGCTTCATGTGATCCAATGCCAAAGTGCACAAGTGTTTCAAAAATATTAAAACCCATGAACAAAATTAAAAAAGCTTTACCAGAAAAATTCAAATAATCTATTGCTTTGAACACCTGGTATATCTATATGCATTAAAATTACGTTGGTAATATAATGATGCATCACATTTCGAATATCCCGAATCAATCGGGATTTTTCCGATTTTTTTTACTCAAATGTCCATACCGTAAAATGTCAAGCCGCAGTTTTTCGCTTTATAAATTCAAAACAATTGTGTTTCCATAATATATAATCCCTGGTATTGTTTCTATTAGTATTGTTATATTAATTCTAATATTTTTTTACTCATTAGATCCTGATGTCGGAAAATTGTGCGGTGTGAAGCGTACCGATTTTAAATAATTCTTAACTTTGGTTGAATGAAATTGTTGCTTTGTAATTAGATGAAATATTTTATGAAATTCCGTGCATAGCATTAGCAAAATGCAATTAGTGCGCGAGCGTTTTTAAAATCGTTTTTGAACTTTTCTAATTCAATTATTCCATTATCTTTCCGGCCAGAGTTCCTTTTTTGTGTCCTTTATGTCTTTTCTATAGGTTCAAGGATTGCCGTGTAGTGTTTCATGCTCCAACTCGACGTAGTGCTAAATGCTTACACGCACGACCCACAAAGAACAAACTACGAATAATGCCAAATTTATACAGTTAACAAACGCTGCATGGTAAGAGAGAGTAAGAGAGAAAAGCAGAGAGAGCTCCTCAAAGTTTTAGGGCTTTTAAATACAAATTTGCTAATTGCAACGCAAAGCGAATCATTTTATTCTGCATTTTCTAAAAAACAACAAAGAATCACAAAAAGAGTTTTAACAACATGACACTTGACACAACATCGAAATAGTTAATATAATAAAAAAATAGAACAATGCGAAAGAGATCGAGAACAAAAATAATTTCACTGTGAAAACAGAAAATTGAAATATCCATTGTAGAAATAAAAAGTCTACAAACGAAATGTTGAAAAAATACGCTTTGAGTACTACACGATAATTTCATTTGAGCGTTTTTATACCGGGTCATCAAAAATTATCTTAGTCAAAGCTGGCCATGGAATGGCTCGGCTTATTCATTATAATCCCTATTTATAGAAATGAAATCATAATAAACTACAAGTTTGAAAATTAAATTGAAACACTAATTTCGTTTTTATTAATAAAAAAGCTGAATTAAAGTAATTGTTGGAAATGTCCTCCGTTTTGGGTCAATGCACAAGTTTACGCGCCTTCTCATCCTATGAAAAGAGTTTTGCAGCATTAACTAGCACACCAGTTCGAAAATAGGCTTCAATCATGTAAATTTTGTGTCTGTGGTGAAAACTATGATTAAAAAACTGCTTAGAATTGCAATAGTAAGAAAGTTTAACTACAACGGTTTGACAAATTTTGACAATCAATAAATTAATGATAATCCATGGCCAGCTTTGACTAAGATAATTTTAGATGACCCGGTACATTACCTTTACCTTTGAATTAACTTTACTTTTTTTGATGAAAGCATACTTTTCTATTCCACATTTCATCCAGTAATTTAATCCATCTTTCTACCTTTGAGGTCAAGCGAAAACGTTTAAGTTTTTTTTTCACTTTCTTGGTTTAAATTAAAATATACTTGGTTAAACACAAACTCGATACGTCAAGGAAAAAACTACACAGTCTTGTGGCATTTCTTTGAAAGAAAATAATTAATTTGCTTGTTTGTCCTTTATAATTACAGAATTACAAAGCTCTGTTTGCATTCACTTGAAATAAAAATACACACATAAGAATAACAAAATAAGAAAAACACGATTAAGATTAAGATAGATCCTTTGTATATAGGGTCCTTGCATTTTCAATTTTCATATATTTCATATATCCTGATAAGATTTTTGTTTTTGAACCTTTAACCAACTTCAAATATACTCCAGTCCACCATTGCGTGTAATTAGCAAGGACTAAGGACAATCCACGTTGATCTTGATGAGAATGATAAAGGTGAAAGAACAATGGGACGATTAACGGCATATCCTGTTCAGCAGTGCTTAAGAGATATTCACGACATCGTTTGATGGTTGGAAACCACGGTTTTACTTATATACGCCTCGACGGTTAAACACGAAGGAAGACGCACAAATTACGCCTATGTCTACTACACTAGCACAAGGACGACCTCTCAACAGCCCAGCCAGCTACAGAATTTTATTGTTCACGATTCACGAAAGGGGTTCAACATTCAAACATTCAACTAACGGCGGAACAAGAAGAACAAGTAGATCTGGATCTCGAGGTGATGGCGCAATGCAATGAACTCCAGGTATTGTTATATGTACAGAGTGGTGTGCTGTACATTCTATAAATGATTGTACCATTATATTGCGGTGGGTGTAATCGGAAAGGGTGAGAGTGCACGGGACAGGTTCACAATGTACTCGTTAGGCATCACCCGGGCCCGGGGAATGCGCAAGACTATTATGAAATACTATACGGAAGACAAGAAGAGAACTTAGAAAATAAGCGGGTATAAGCCGGTTTTAAACTTGAAATTTTCGAGTTTTGTGAGTTGATGCAGTTTAGCCCACTATCACCACATCACCAGTCTAAGAGACGAATAAGGACCAACTGAAGAACTATATAACGAAGGGTACCTACATTCAAGGTAAAAAAAAGCAGAAGAACACGATAAGACGCAAGGTGATGGCAATGCCAACTGAAGTGGAATTTACACTAACTCTAAACTAAAAAGTAAAAGGTGTTAAAAGCTCCTCCATATAGAAGATAGAAACAAGGTTGAAGTTACTCATGCTTGCATGTCATTTACTGCAAGTCTTACCGAGTGTTTTCGAAAATTTACGATTCATCTGTTAACATTTTGTTGTTTCCATTAATTTTGGTTCAAAGTCGTTAAATTTAATGTTTATCAGTGATGAGTGAAGTGCTAAAAGCAAGCATTAACTATATTATAAACCATCATGAACTATAAACATTTCTGAGAGTGTAATCTAGATTCCGGTGAATTAGAAATGCTATAATAGTGGTCTTGGCTTGGGCTTGGTACTAAAAACAGGAGTAAAAACAACCCCCATTCTCGACGTTCAGGTTTGCGATGACAGACGGCGGTCGTCCGAAGCAAAATCGAAATGCAAACAAGGCACGGCCACACATCGTAAAGTATCGTCTATGAAACGGCGACAGCACAAAACTAAGACCTGGGCTTCGACATCGACATATGTTCGTTAATAATTTGATAGAGCTTCTTCAATATTAATATATGGTTATAAACCAGAACCAGGGTGCAGTATGCACGTCCACGTGAAGAGGGTAGCCGGTTGAGTAAAGGAAAAGAAATAAAGTGGAAAAAACGTTGACCCCTCGATTTTACACCTCGAACAGACATCGAGTTATACGAGTTATTAATACTTGAATCTTGCACTAAAATACAAACAAGACGAACATGAAATTCAGGATCGAGAGGAATGAGTACATACTCGTTTCTCCTGTTCCTGTTCGTATCCTAGTGTTGTAAAACATAAAACTTATGAAAATTTATTACCCAATGAGACAAGTCGTTTTTCCTCTTACCTTTTGCTTTTTACTTTTTTGTGCTTTTTTTACTTTTTACGTTATTTACTTTACGCGGGTTTTACTTTTTGTTTCACCTTTTCAATAGCTTTTCCTATAATATCTGCATTTATATAACCAACTGAGTGTTTCAGAAAATATCAAGACAAATAAAATTAAAATAATCCTAGACTGATTCAAAGAATACAAACTTCCAACTCCATCCACACTAATGAGGTCCAACAAGACAGAAACATGTTTGTGGATGGTGCCATCTGGTCAGGTCACAGAGTTGGAATCGAGGCGAATAAATGTCAATTTACTTGTTTAAACAAAAATCTTTTCTATCCACTTAATATTTTCGTTGGTGACTCTGTATGTTTAAACGATATGCGTAAAATTTATAGAATATGGTGTATAATGTTTTATAACCCTATAATATTGAATGAAGAAGGGCGACTGGACTAGAATTATATATACCTATAGGATAGGAGAAACGACACTTAAAACGGATGTAAATTGTAAAAATGCACCTCGCACCCCTAACTACAAAAGGTTCAAGCACGTGTAACGTGTATAAATAAAATTTCATGTTTGACTAACATTTATTATGTATACCTATACGTGTTTCACTAATTAATTTAGATTACTATATATAGTTTAGATAAGATTTAGTCATGTGTAGATTAGATAAGATTGCAAGGAACTGTTATTAGCACCTTTTATTCAATTTTTTAATTATTTTCTGTTCCCGTGTAGCAAATACGAAGAAACATTGCCCGTTTGAAAATGAACAACCAAAAAGGTTGAAAAAAGTTTTATTGTGTAGAAGAAATTGATTTTGTTTCTTTTAAACTTTCAAAAGTTTCAATAAATTATTGAAAGATTCAAAGTTTTCAATTTCCTTTTGCACTGAATCATTAATTAGCAAAAATGAAGTTACTTAATTGAAAAGATTCTTAACGATTGATAACGATTTGAATTTTCATTAGTGTAAGTTGAAGATTCATTAACTTATCGCGTTTTTTTTTTAGTGAGTTGCGATGAGGCTATAAGAAATGGAGAATGTAAACATCTAGCTAGCTAGGAAATGAACAAAATGAAAGCAGACCAAAGTTTCTTTTTAAAAGACGAAATGATTTAATTGAATTATACCATTGGGAGAAGAAGTTTTCTGTTCAATTGACTTGAATGAATAGAAATGATAAGCAAATTAATAATAAATGAAAAAAAGTATAAGAATTGCTAGCGTTATCAGTTTGGCTTTCAACGATGTCATACATCAAATGTTATCAGCCCAGGGCCACGACCACAAGTCCACAAAAAGGGAAAGAGATAGAGAAAAGAAGCAACAAAAAAGTTAAAAGAAAATGCAAGAAGTTTGAAGTTCAAAAGTAACTCAGATAAATTTTGTAAATTTTATAATTTTATGTACAGTTTTTTTTTTGTATCCCAAAGCATGAAAACGAGGAAAAAAAAAGTAACGCACGTACGAACGCAAACGAATAAAGACTTTCATATTTCGCATGTAGAAAATTAAGTACATACGCATAGTATACGCATACGGCACACAAAAAGGATCAAGATCAAGAGGATATAAAGGATGATGACGATACAACGTGGTAAAGGATCATGTCACGTATTAAGGACGACGCGCCCGCAAAATTGGCAGATGTATACAAAGCGTGACTTTTTTCGAGCACAAGACATCCTCCAGCTTTGCTAAAATTCAAGAAAAATATACACGTATATAAAGGGTTGTGATGAAAAGTAGAAAAAAAAGAAAACTACACAAAATTCTAAACGTATCAAAATTCAGCATTTAAAAAAAATTTCAAAAAATTGAAGGTATTTGTCAAGGCAAACTTTGAGATTTATATTATTCGCTTCTTTTATCTCTTAACTTCAGTTTCAGCCCTTATTCTACCTGACTACGTTTGTATATAAATGCGTATGAATATGGAAAGGAAATAAAATATGAATTCCTGTTACCCTAATGTGTGTAAATACGAATAAAATAGAATATAAAATATAATATCATTCCTTTCATTTGAATTCTTTCATGTTTTCTGCCCGCATATTATAAGTATACACATTTTTCGTTGTTCTGTGAAATGTTGAAAAATGTAAAATTTAATAAGTACACCTATATGTTGCTTTGCAATTCGTCAAATTATTGAAACAAACAATCAACAATGTCACGTGAATTTCGCATGTTTGCTTATTTTTCCTTTTGTTGCTTTTTAAGATGTGAAAGTAAAGTCACCCTCATAAACCCTCTCGCACGCCATGGATGCAAATAAAAAAGCAAATTACTATTACATAACGTACGAGGCGAAGCAACATGCCATTCACGAGCATAAAATAACAAAACGAAGTACACAACGCCGAATAACAAACAAAACAACAACGTTGGTTTTTTTTTGTAAAAGAAAATGGGAAACAAAACAACATTTTCATTGTTATTTTTACTTCAACTTTCAACACATTCTCCTTTTACTGTTTCCTTTTTTCCTAATACGCAGAAAATAAAATATTATATTAAAAACAAGATGCTGAAATTATGACAAATTTCATTAGACCTTCATACATGATATTATTTTTCATCGATCAAGTCTCTTCGGGCGTTCGGCGTTATATGCTCCGTTGGGAAATAAAAAATCATGTTTCAACAATGACTGGCCCGTCTATACAGTGTCTGTCAATGAATATTTACAAATTTCGTACATATTTGATCATATTGGAACATATTGAAAAGAATTACAACAGTCTGGACATGTTTCACGGCCAAGCTGAAAATACACTCTCTATAGTTGCATATGGAAAATATTCGCATTTTATATTATACGCCGCCCCCGGTTGAGCAGTTGAGGGTGGGATGGTAATTTTTACATATACGATAGGGACAGTTTGTATTGTAGCATCAAAGTACACACATTCATATACCTATATAGTAACATAAAGCAAGCAATGGGGACAGATAAATTTATATAGGGATGTAACGTTTTTCTGCAGTTATTCCCTATTTGTAACTGCCTACAATTTATATTCCAAATGGATGTAATTTTGATTCATTATATTAAATATATTTTTTAAATATAAATTTGTTGAAAATTTAATAACAGAATTTATTTTTCTGCCACCACTATGGAAAATAAACAAATATTCACAAACAGCAGGCGCTGAAAACGAGTCTGTTCAAGGTGTTACATAATGAAAGTGGTAAAGTCAATCGTACGTGCCGAAGTTAGCAACATTAGACTTTCTTAACCTCAATTAGTTACCATCGAACTATAAAATGACGAAATGACACTGGAAAAGTAAATCGCACAAGTGGAACTTGGCCTGGAAGTTGACAACAGCCTAGATGCATGCAACCAAATGAACTCACTTGTTCTATGGGTAATTATTTCACCTGATATGTTTTCTTTGAGTCTATAAAACGCGAGTTGTTTGTAAATTTTCCGCAATATGCAACTTGCCACTCTTATTGTGTTTCTCTTAAATTTTTCTGGTGCAAACATTTTCATAGAGAAATAATATTTCTAAGAGTGTTTGTTACACAAAAAGTTATGATTTATCCGAATGCATCTTTATTTACTGTGTTTAGATTTTTCAAAATAAATGATCGATGTTGAATCTAGTCTAGATAAACATAAGTAAGTACATAACGAAGACGAACTGTCGAACACTGAATATAAAAATGCATCAAGACATTCTTCATGTCGTAGTCGTTTTACTCAATGAATAAAAATACCTTCGCAAAGTGCAAACTGAAATTGAATAGAATAACGTATCGTATATGGAAAAATGAATGTGTATACACTAAGGCCTGGTTTACAATGGCTGTTAACTTATTCCGTTGAAATAGGATGTATGTTCGTGGTTTATATTGAAGTAGAAATTTTCCATAGTAGTTCAATCAGCTAATTGTTGCCGAAGCAGCTTTTTCAGCATTGATTATTTGAACAAAGACAAATTGTCTTAATATAAAGTAATAAAGCACTCGAAAATTTGACAAAAGCATAATAATTGTAGGTTATAGAAGCATTACCCGAGAATTCGAATATACCTTGCTGCGCATGCGTCGCCAACGCTTGGCGTCTCGCAAATCTTATTGCTTGAGAGTAAGATGTATTCTGTAAATCTTAAAACTTGGCTATGTTTACGGCCTACGGAATTAAGTTACCGGACTATTTCAAGTCATAATAACCAGAACTATGCAAAACATATGCTTAAAGGTTAGCGGTAACGGAATAAGTATAAGTTAATGGCCATTATAAACCAAGCCTTATTTATTACAGTGAATAAATAAATATGTTTTTTTTATAAGACTGCAAATACAAAGATTTGACTATAAAGCAAGGTGAAGATGGTTTCCCGAAAGGTGAATGCACCAAAGTGCATTGTGTCAGTGCTGGGCAAATTTCTGCATTGCCGTAAGTATACAGTGCAAATTCAAGGTGAAATATTTCGTAATTATACCGGGTGTTTCCTAATTGGCGGAATCACGCCTGGTAAAATTGTAGTTCGTGCCAAAAGAAAACGAAAATCTTAATACGAAAATGCCGAGGAAGTCTTCGTCTGGCCTCACGAGGACAATGAAAGTTTTATAGATGTGACAACACTGCGCAAATAATTTTGAATTTGCCGGCCGATATGTAAACATATTTGCCATGGTAAACATACAAAAATGTGCAAAGATGTCATTGTGACGTTGCCATGTGTATTTTAGATTTGAATTTAATATTTTTCCTCAAAGTATTTTTTAATTTTATCAACAATTTTTATTCGTAAGTTACAATGAACTT
>JARJEB010016951.1:0-11200 GCA_030264535.1 Liometoxenus newtonarum | reverse complement strand
TACCTATAATTGACTCGTGTTAAGCTCATAATTCGCGAGTGGTGATAATGTCTGTCATATGTGCCTGCATACACACATAGTAATCGCTGTTTTATGTGGTCGTCGCGGATAAAGTATTTTATTCAATGAGCCCATAATGCAGACTGTTTATTATACGCTCGGGCTTTACTACACTCGGCTTCGTTTCGCTTCGCCTCGTGACGTAAATTTGCCCTCGCGTATAATAGCCTGCATTATGGGCTCATTGAATAATATACTATTTAAGTTAAGTAGTTATTTTATCACTCAGGAAACAAATGGATTTATAAACATTTTACTGAATTACACAATTTTTGTAATTTCTGAATAAGTATATAAGTTTTTACTTAAAGTATCTGGGTACTTCTATAAATTTTATTCTGACTTGTATTAATCAGTTTTAGAATTCCACAATTTCGTATATTATTGCACTGAATATATTTGCATTGTTCCTGAACAAATAGTGAAAACAACAATTGACAAAACGAGAACGAGACGAGAGAAAATTTCAATATCCTTTGCGTGAATATACATATACCTATATACAGGGTGTCTCAATTAAAACGAACATAGTTATGCCTTCCATTTTATTTGGGACAACGACAAGAAGCAATTATATTGAATGTGAATGAGATATGGAAAGAAGATAGACAACCAAGAATACAAATAATAAAAAATCCTTTATTTCATTCATTATTGATAACCTCGACTAAGATTAAACCCCGCGATTGTTAACAGAAACAGAATTTAATTTTGTTTTCCGGATAAATATTAATATTTTAAAATTACTTATTTATCAATGAAATTATATAATTTTGAATGAAAATAATGAAGTTTCGTTTGACAGAATGATATTCATTTTACATTCTTGGTTGCCTATCTTCGTTAAATATCAGGATTTCCATCCTATCAAAAAAAAAATGGAACAACGAACATAGGGAAATACGTGTGGCAACGTTATATGTTCCGTTTTAGTTGAGACACCCTGTAGGTATATGTTCCCAGATATATATGCAATTATGTTTCTCTTTTTGTTCGGTGTCCCATATATCTTCATATGCACGTATATATACAGAGCGTTTATTTTACCATGGAACATTGCATATACCATATGCAATGTTCGGAATTAAAATAAACGGGTTAAACTCGTGGCAGTGGCTATGCACGATCAAAGTAATTTTTATGTGAATGTCGTTACTGTCAGTTGTCAGTTTTGTTCCTTGTTATATTTGAATTGATTATTCACAAATTGTTCATCAATTGTTAACTTCTTTCTCAAGGATCTCTAATCTCGATTCAACACTGTTTGGTTTGGTTTGGTTGTATATTGTCGTCCGTTCCACGTCCCCACTCTCTCCCCGTCGGCCGTATTTAACAACACAAATCCCCGCTGCAGTGAGTTTGACTCGTTTATTTTAGCACATGCTCTGTTCCACCGTAAAATAAACGCACGGTATATTCTGCCTACAAGAGCTAAGAAGTGAATATAGAGACTGAATAGATAAATTTGGAAATTCGTGGGTATCGCTTCGGTATCAGTGTCGGTAGTTGCAATAAATAGCATTTAAATGAAAGTGAACAGGAATCTATCTACACCTTCTACTAATCTACCATGAACAGACACGTACTTAATATGTAAAGTGTAATTATGTAAGTGTATATAGTATATATTTATAAGTTAAGATGGCGCTTAAAATACGTAAGTTAGAAAATTACCGCCATCTATCAAGCTAGTGCGTCACTATTGTAAGCGCCATCTTAAAGCAAATTATAGGTATGGATACCGGTATACGTATCCGCTAAGTCAGCTTGCTTAACATATCAAAATTCGGTCCATATATTTCGTAGGTGAAGGTTTTTGAACGAAATTTCAACAAATTTGAAACACAAATGATTTTTCAGGTATGGAGTAGATAAAAAAATTAAAGGCTATTGAATTAACACTACTTATAATATAGAATAGTGAACTTATCTCATGACCTGCTTATTACATTTGTTGCATTGTTGCATAACGAACTAAGAAGTGCTTCTTTCCAGTCAACTGCAAATGCAACTAGGACATGGCTACAGAAGCAACCAAGAACCATCTCAAGCAAAAGCCATCAACTCAACTCAGCGGTGTCTTTAAAAAAAAAAGTAAAACTTGAAACAAGAGATGAATTCATTTCAATGCAATTTCTATATAGATAGTTTAATTTAATTAATAATCAACTATTTGCAAGTACGTCCAAAATTAGTATGGAAAATCAACAATTTGGATTTGGAATATTGCAAATTTTTAATTAAATTAAATTACATTCTTTAATATAGCTTTTATATAAAAACAAGAGCAATTAATCAATGAAATTGCATTCCGATGAGTTGATATTACAAATGACTATATCTATAGACATAAGTACTAAAAGAATGTCTGAAGATTTGAGCGTTAATGTCTTAATATGTCTTCGGATTAGTAAGCGATAGAAAGCGATGATTTAAATCCACAGAAACGAAGTTATCTAGTATTTTCTTAACTGCATATTTAAATAATTAATTATTTAACGTGTACGTACAATGAACTATTAAAATGATGCGTTTCGGCCTTCTACTATTGAAGCTTCATATTTACGCAATATTTTTCGTTTTCGTTAATTAAAGACATGTCAATTACAAATTGGATTCATTAACGAATCAACAAATGGTTAAGTTCGATTGAATGTTTTTATTGAATTTACAAATGAAGCATAAATGTCAACGGCAATATGTACAAAAATGCCTTTAATGTGGTCTTTATATTAAGCGTGTGACTCTTTTTCAACATATTCAAGTAAGTATTCTGATTCTTATTCAATTGACAAGTATTTTTAAACTAATTTAATTTATCTCCGAACGTCGTATAAGTGACACATTACATTCAATGTTGCATGCTGTATAAGTGTAGCTTTATGGTGCCTCCGATACTTATAATAATTTATACTCCTAAGAGCATAAAGTGATTCGGTTTATACTCCTAGGAGCATAAAGTGATTTGGGACCAATCGGCGTGCAGTACGCAGTGGAACAATTCTATGCAACCCAACTCGCGTAAAGGTAACGGACCAATCGGCGTGCAGTACGCAGTAAAGCAGTCCTATGCAACTCAACTGGCGTAACGGTAACAAACGTCAAATGCCATAACCTCGACATTGTTCATTTATTATTACAATTTTGATTAAATTATTTTAATTAAAGTGACACTTTGTGTGGCTCGTAGGAATTGTCCGACTCGCTACGCTCGTCGGTGAACCGTTCCTACCCGCCACACAAAGTGTCACTTATACGCTTAATGATATAATCTACTATTATTTTTAGAATGTTATTAGTGCATTTGTACTTTTTGTGCTTCGAATAAATTCATTGACATATTAACTTTGTTTTTCGAACACATTATTATGCCGTAGGGTAGTTTTTCATTGGTAATGCAAGACATCACTTCTCTACTTTTGTATAATTTTGATGCGCATCACTTTTTTCTTGCTTCTTGCGTGCTTGCTGAATGTATGCCAAAATTATTGCAATGTGGTCTAGACGAGACCAATTCAGTTAATAAACGCATGAAACCTCTCCGTCAAAATAACATGTAAGAAATCGTTCGGACTGAAATAAGTGCAATTCGAATAATTTATTCAAACAATAAATATGGAAATTTGCACAAAAAAGAACTCATACAACTATCAAGGAAAAGCGGTTGGCGTGGCCTCAACAATTTTTCCGACACTAATAGCATTTTCGGAGTACTGCACTCCATGCACTGAAAATTTTGAGCGTGTTCGGGCTATATTTTAAGTGCACACTTTTACAGTGTCGAGTGTTACTGCACTCCATGCACTGAAAAGTTTGAGCGTGTTCGGGCTATATTTTAAGTGCACACTTTTACAGTGTCGAGTGTTCGGACTATCAACAGAATTTGCACTCATTGCGCACTCAGTGCATTTTTTTTGTGTACTGTCTATGGCGGCCAGTTCAGTCCAGTGCAACGATCATTTTCGGACTATTTTGAAAAACGTGCACTAATCGAGTTTTATTAGAGCAAAACTAGAAGAGTGGGTTGCATGCACTGGGTTGCATGCACCCTGAGCACAGTAGCCCGAAAACGCTATAAATCTAATTTGTAATTTATTGATTTGGCATTGGTTTTGCAAAATTCGACTGAAGTGCTGCTCTTCTTATGCATTTTGTCTAGCAGAAAAGTGACATTGACAGAGTTCTGGACGCAAGTCATTTGCTGGCTTGTCATTTACTGCATATTTTTATTAATTTAACACCCTCGCAAATATAATGAATACCAACAAAAATAAATTAGACGCTGTGCCCAAGACAAAAAAACAAGCCCAACCTCAATCAAAACCAGCGAAACCAGAAAAGAAAGCACGCAAGCCTGGCGATTGGATTATAGATATCAAAACGAAATCGCAAATAGCTCGCCCAGCTGACTACACATTCCAAAACCTCACGGAGCTCAAAGCTTCCACTCCTGAAAATGCCCGAACGAGTCGTCTAGGACTTTTAAAAAAAGGCCCTAACCTTGGGCTTATTTCACGTGGCCTCTGGCTTAATAATAACAAACTAAAAAGCATTCAAAACCTGCAGACTTTAACAAATGTCCTTGAATTTCCGTCACTTCTCGGATTCCTAGACATTTCTTGTAATGAACTCACATCTATTCATGAAGATTTGTTCCGGTTTCCAAACATCACCGTATTGTATTTGCACGGCAACAAAATCAACGATCCTGCCGATATTCACAAGTTGCGAACATTGAAGAAACTCAAACATTTGACCATTTATGGTAATCCTATCTGCGCACGTAAAGAATTGGGTAACATTCGTAAATTGGTGGCGTCTTATTTACCCAATTTGAATAAATTGGATCACAATCGCTTCACACAGTTAGAACGAGATGCACCTTTGGCGACGCAAGCATTAAAAATCTTGAGAGAAATAGAAGGCGAACCGGAAGATTGGTTGTTTAAGAAGTTTCCGAAGATCAAGTTGTCAAAGCAACAAATGGATATGTGTCATATGAAAGAAGAGCAAGAAACTGGAAAGGTTGAAAAACGTAATGATGATCAAGGCCAATGCGATAAGGAGGTTAGCGAGTTTATGCAAAGGACATTATGTCATGAATCGTGTCCTGAAAATAAATAAGAACACAAACATATTTGGAATTCATAATAAATTTTTGTCACGATATTTATGTCTTCTATTCTAGCACCCAGTAATGTGTAACATTCATTTTATAGTTCTTTTGTACAAAGACATTAAGCCATAAAAATGGCCAAAAAAAAAATTTATAAGGAAACAGTGAATAAGTGAGTAAGGATAAAGGTTAAAAGCTTTTTCCGCCATCGCGCAATAAAAGGCAAAATCTACAAGGAAGCAACTAAGCAGATATATAAAAACAAAACAACTATTGGTAATAAATAAAAACGAACAAACCCAAAAATAAACGAGAATGAGACAAGGGTACGTGATAGAAACACATAGGAAATATTTGTTGAAATTTGCGAAAAAAGCCAAGTACTAAACCACTATAAGTCGGTGCGTTAAATTCGCACCGCACAACTTTCCGAAAGTATCCACTACGATTTCGTAGAACTCGTCGATGGTAAAAGTAATTTTGATCGGAAAATGGAAATTGCACAGGAATTGATTGATAGCATAAACAGGACATGCTAATTGATCGACATAAGAAATTGGTAGATCAAGTACACAACTTTCCGATCAAAATTACTTTACGATCGACGAGTTTTATACGAAATCGTAGTAAAATATGTCTAATAGAGTAAACAAGTTTTGCGATGCGAACCAGCACCGATTTATTTAATAGGTATGTAAACTTAATTTAAAAACATTTGATGCGAACCATCAGTACCAATTTTTTTAAATTTCGATGTTGCAATATTCATATCGAAAACATTCCTATGAAGTCTATATTGTCAAATTCGGGCGACATTTCATTCTTAGAAATGGTGAAATGCACGATAGTCTCTGCTACTAATTTCATTGTATAGGTACACTCATGTATCGGAATGTTATGCGGTGTTCAGCAAAGAAAATTGTTGCCATTATTGCAGCTACGTACTTAAACAAAAGACAGTTTTAGTAGAAAACTCTTCAAAATTCATATGCACCATATAACGTTTCATTCGTCAATTTTGATTGTCTATTATCTAGATACTTAAAACGCCTTATATTTTTGGAGAACTTTAGGAATTAATTTCTCTCAAACTATGTTTCGTTCGTATGGTATGGAAGTATGGAAATACGTAGGTATGGAAATGTAGAAAAAAAATTTGAAATAATAGAGAAAATATTTTTTGTTTTAATTATGTAAATATTACGATAAGGTAAGAGATAATTGAAAATTTTGATGAGTCGTAATATTTAAGGTCATTAATATTTTACCATATATTGTAATAAGTAAATTTTCCATTCTGTTCACTTTTTATACTTTCCGATACTAATTATAGGAAAGTATCGGATTCACCCCAAAAATTCGATTTCGGGGTTTCAACAGATCTCCACTAATCTTGCTTCCCTGAGTCCGAAAAATTGGTGTTTATAATTGATTGTATGTATGATGATTGTATGTCCGCTCTGGACAATATTCCTGCTGAACCAAGCAACGGATTGGAACGAAACTTGGTACACAGATTCAGTTTCAGTTTCGATCATAGCTCGTTCGAAGTTTAGAAAAATCTATCGGTAGGGAAGGGCAGTAGGATATTTAACCTCGATTTCAAAATATAAAATTAAGTCTAACTGGCAAACAAAAAATATTATATTCCAATTCCCTACATTTCAATAGCTGTAGCATTTTTTCGTACGAAGCATAGTTTGTGAGATATTAATTCCTAAAATTTCAAATTTGCAACAATCTCAAAACAATGAACGGCCAGAATCGAATGTGCTATGACGACGTTTTAACAAACTATATTCTAGATTCTTGACACTCAAAATTTCCAAAGGAAACTTTATGTGAAGCTTATAGGTATGAAGGTGTTATTGAATTTTTAATAATTATCTACTAAAACTGTCTTTTGATTTAGTTTAGTTTAGATTTTCATGCGGGACACTGAACAACTTTTAGATTTGTCCCGCACCATATTTTTACTTTCCGATACTATCGTTGGTAGTTATAGGAAAGTATCGGATGGCTTGATATCCGTATTTGTAATTGTGTGATTGTGTGTCCGACATGGAAAAAAATCGGCTGAACGAAGCATTTTATGCCTCATGGAACGCCAACCTTCATAAGGAAACGGTGCTATAAGAAGAAGATTACACAATGCGTAGAAAGACTTCATGAATGGTCTATTCGAATTCCTAGTCAGTTATTTTTCGAGTTTGTAGGCTTATATGAACCATAGGCGCCGACATGGGGGTAGAAAGGATGCACGTGGTCACGACAAAATCTATGGGTTGCATGGCAACCCACGGAAGCATATACACATTCTGTGAAAAGAAGCTTGTTAGTTTTTATCATAAATTTATTTAAAAATTTGTTACAGTTTAATCATCATTACAGTTTAATCATCATTACAGTGTAATCATCGCTCAATAGTTCTAAATTTGTAAGTATCAATTTTCCAATACTTACTATCCACCTTTTTCTTTTATTTATGTAAGTACTATCATGTGTTAGTGAATTGTCAGTATAATTAAAAGTAATAAAGTAATGATCGCTAAGCTTCTCAATGTTGTTCAAAACTTTCCATTTGGATATATTTTTTCCTATTTCCAAATTTATTAAAGTCAGGTCAGGTCTATAACAATTTATTACAGATGTAAAACTTTTTGCAATTTATGTTGTTGATAATAGCCAAGTCATTATTAATGACAAAATCGTTGAAAATATTCCCCATTTTAGAATGTTTTTTGTTACACCAAACTTTCGAAATGCTGTTGAAATCACCGCCCTTTAAGAGATGCTTTATTTTAAATTTTGTTAAATGTAATATTTTCTTCTAAGTTCAGAATATTGTTAATGCGGTTTTATTGTCGGTTTTCTTTATTGATTAACATTTTTGATTGATTCATCTTCATTTCGATTATGAGTGTGCCTCTTAAACTGTCAGTTTATTTTTGAAAATTCTTCATGGACCTAC
Source organism: Liometoxenus newtonarum (assembly GCA_030264535.1). NCBI lineage: Eukaryota > Metazoa > Arthropoda > Insecta > Coleoptera > Staphylinidae > Liometoxenus > Liometoxenus newtonarum. Next base: position 3,053 of record JARJEB010016951.1, on the reverse strand, counting down.
ATGAATATGAATATGTGAGCATGTACTCTTTTTATGGGTTTTGCAACGGGAAGAATACGGAATCCGAAAACTTGGCACCGTTTGTACCTAGGAATTATAATGGAAGAATTAATATATGTTCAAGTATTGGCATTCTTTCATAACAAGCATTAGCATTATGATTGTGATTCTTGATTTAACACGGTTTATAAGCAATTATTGTTGTTATTTCCATAGTTACTAATAACTTCTAGAACCAACTATATGCTATAAACCGTGAAATCCTTTGTTTGTTTCAGTCAATACTTGAGGATATGATTCCGTGTTGCCAAATCTACAATCTTTCTAATCAGCTCCTCAGCCTAAACGAAGGACCGCACAATATTTTTGTATTATAATTTTCCGTTCGGATTTAATTCAGGAATCGCGCCACTTGAAGCTTTTCAGACATTTTCTATATATCCTGTATAAAAAATTAACACTTAACGGTAACTCGTAAATTCGAATAATTGATGCATAATAAATGATCCTGTTTTATGCATTTATATATTATTTCTGCGTTTATCTTTACAGTTTTATTATATCTTATCTTTAATTTTCAAGAAAGTAAACAAATCTAAAAAGTTTTCCATTCACTGAGGAATCGATAGAAAACTAATGGCGTTGTCGACTTTATATTACTCTAGCTAGGTAACAGCTCCCTCGTGGTCTAATTGGTCGAACAATGCCGAGATATGCTAGATATCCGGGTTCGATCGCCGGCTAGAGAGAAAAATTTTCTTGTTTAATAAAAATTTAATATAAATATTAAGTAACATAATATGAAAGAAAAATTGCCATACTGTGAGAGTAAGCCATGCTAAATGCATTTCTTGATTGAAAGTTTCTCTAGTTTTATCTGCAATAGACTGACTGCAATAAGTTGAACATTTTAAAACTCTATTTTTATCTACTATGTACTGAACAGTTTCTTGTTTATTTTATAGCATTTTCGGACTACTGCACACATTGCGCACTCACATGCATTGAAAATGTTGAGCGTGTTCGGGCTATTGGCTTTTTTAGCTATCCCGTAGCCCTCTGCCGCTAAAGCACAGAAATAAAATAGTGAGGATAACAAAGCTCATTCCTTCAGAATCTAATGGTAGAAACCATGGAAATTTTGAGCTTGTTCCTCGGTTCTCGGTTAGTGTTTATACTTTATATTCACATATAAAATAAATATGAATAACTGCAGATGAAGTGTTTTTGACTACTAGTCAAGTGCATCACGAAATCCCAAGTTATCGTTCTATTCCTTTCCATCACTGAAAGGTCGAACTTCGATAGTTTAAAACCAGCCAATCTATAATCGTTGAAAAGGAAGGCTTTGTTGTGTGGGTTAATAAATTAAAGCAAGCCAAAAATGTTACGACAAATATGAAAGTGTGCTCTAATCACTTTTTAAAAGACGATTATCTTAAAAAATAACTATTTATATCACTTTGAAAACGTAAAACTTTACACGGGTTCATATGGAAGTTAAGATCTTTTACCTCACTCGATCCACCATTTGCTAAAAAGACAGCGCCATCTAGATTTAATTTTAAATCCCAATGTTGTTATTAAGTCAAAGTTTAATGAATGTATAGTCAGATGACACTACTGTCGTATTTCAAATAAAGCAAAATCTGAGCAAAATGCGAATACAGGGTCGTCCAAATATTTTTGGTACATAAAAAATGAAACGCATCTTTGGAGACTATTTTTAAATTCTTGTCAGTATTGTTATAAGTTTTATATTTGAAGGGATATACGAAGTCGGTTAAATTAGCATATTAAAATACAAGATTATAAGTTTTTTAACATTATATGTCATTATCCTTTAATTTCTGAAAAGGATTGCTGTAATAAACATTTCTGTTGCCAAAATACCAGCAAACACCAAACTAAGGAGCAGCCAAAGAACATAATATACGCAAGTTACTAGGCAAACGCTTTAAACTTTCTTAAAAACTTCCGGGGAAATAAATCAGTCTTATTTTTGCTTGACTGGATTGGAGAACTGTTGAACTCATGCCCCAAATCGAGTTTTTTCGCTTCAGTTTGAATCAACAACACCTCATCAAAATAGACTTAAATGAGGTCTAAATACAATATTCAATTAAAAAGAAGGTTCTGTCTAATCGCATGTATGAAGTTGCTACTTTTAGACGTTTCAGCACAATATCTGGTCCAAAATTTCAAATTCAAGTAACTCAAAAACTATCAATGTGGTACAGCTTTCAATAGTTGCCACATTAAATTGACATGTATTTCCGGATTAAATCCTAAAGAATTTAAAAAAACAAAATCATTTCCGGTATACCAGAAAATGGCACCAATCTCCTTATTTTATATGACACCAACTCACTTGTTTTATTTGTTATTAAACATTTCACCATTCGAACTAAGAAAAAGCATTATCATTTTACAATATTCATAAACAGACAGAATTTTTTTCAAAAACTTAGCATCATGAATTATAAATAAGTTCGTAAATAAGTATACGCCTTTTACTTTGACAAAATTCATAAAAAGATAATAAAATAACAAATAATTGGCGTTTTAGGAGATTTTTTAATATAATTAGTATTTAATAATATTAATAAACCTACACTTTAGGAAAACATTTAACTATGTTTATAACTAAGTTTTATAAATAAAATGTTTGATGTTATGCAACCAAAATATCACCTATAATAAATTTCAAAAAAAAACGTTAGGTACTTATCTATTATTTAGTTTCGTCAGTTTAAACGAAAAAAAAGTATTTCCTTTTATAATCAATAATTAATAATTGAAAAATGATTCTTTTCGAACACTGTGAAGTGAGGGTTTTCCGATTTTATTCCCTATGTCCTTGGTTCTCAAACTTTTTAAAGTCGCGAAACACTAAACTCAAACATTTTTGCCAGCGGAACACCTACATTTTAAAATGATATATGATCTATCTATGATCTATGCCAAAGGATCCGATTCTCAGTTTAAATTTGATGGCGCCCAGACGCCTATACATCGTTAATTTCAAATTATATGCATAGTTCATTTTTTTT
>JARJEB010016947.1:0-18161 GCA_030264535.1 Liometoxenus newtonarum | reverse complement strand
CTAAAATTCTGTGCAATTTCCACTTTCCGCTCAAAATTACTTTTACAATCGACGAGTTCTACGAAATCGTAGTGGATATGGCCGGAAAGTTGTGCGGTGCGAACCCGTACCGATTTTTTTTTTAGTATTACCGTTTTTGTTTCTTTACATGTTGCATGATCAGTGGCGTAGCCAGGAATTTTTAGAGGGGGTGCTGAAAATAGTTCAATTTGTCTACACGAGTATAAAATGGTATTTCATTACAAAAAGCCCCTCCCCCCGCGCTGCGCTCTGTGCATGATTGTATCGCTTTTATTCTTTTATTTTTATAAACGCATGAATATTTCGACCTGAGAACCATTGGATAAAATAATAAGATTAACTGTTAGCGGTTTAGAGAAATGCACAATAATATAAAAGGAGATTTGTAGATTTGTTTGTAGACAAAAATTATAAGTTGAAATAGGAGACAAACCATAAACGTCGTAGTCATTTAACTGGATGATTTTGCCCATTCCTTCAGTCGTTCAGTGTTCAGTCCAGGCAAATGTAATTTCCATACAAATAATCGTAGTTTATGTATCATTGTGTGGTGTGTTACAAGTTGTAATGAATATTTCTAAATGTAAGTACATGTTGAGTGTATTCCGAAACAGAACCAGCAAACAGGCAAGGCAAAGAAAGATGCTTGATGAATGATTGCATGTTGCGAGCTTGCCAAAAACATCTACACTGTTCCAAAACGTATATTTCTAATTTAGAAATAGCAGCTGCACATACATATTAGATGCACTTCGTACAAACACAAGTTTCTATAATATAAAGGTTTCATAAAGTTAATCTTAATGTATTATAGAGAAAAAGCTAAAACTAGAATTTTTATAGTCGAAACTGGAATCTTCTATATCTAAGTAAATGGTGAAATTGTGAATATTTTCTCTTGTTTCCTAGAAGATACGAGTTATTTGCAATATATAAATTAGGATGTTCTTAACCATTCACTTTGCGCGATATGAAAATTATCGTTCTTTATGTGAATATAAGCTGTATGCGCTTGGCCACCATTTCCAAACTAAACTATCTACTATAATATGCCCTATGCTGGTTTTAGGCTTATGCTTGCGGATACTATATGGATAACTAGAAGACTATAGAGAAGTGCTGCTTCCATATAGTTTAGGGGTAACTAGAAAATTGTGAGAACTATGGAGTGGAGAGCGTATAGCAATTCTGCAAACGAGTTGATTCTCTACTGCTCGGAATGTTTTATTTTATTACACTTAAATGCGGCGCACATGCAAATTTATTATTAATGCACTTCTCGACTCGGTGCTAGTTTGAGTTCGAATATTCGCTATACGAACAGAATTCGGTATACGATATGAGAGAGTATACAGAAGATAGAGAGGAAGCTTTGCCTCCTCTGTTCATGGTGGCTGGGTGCATCGTCCAATTGCCAGAACGATCCTGCCTCCTGCAATTTCCCAATTACGGTTCGCATATACAAGTCGAATTCATGGCCGTCGTAATATTACTATGATTCTAAGAGAAGACAACCGAAACGGTGTACGACTAATGAGCCATCCAGCCTTCAAGTGCATTAGCAGAATTCCCAAGTCGACTTTAGTTTCAAGCCGTATCTTGTCATCGAAAGCAACGATTAGAAAAAATTTATATGGTACCTTTTTTAAAAGTTAAGATGGCGCTTAAAATATATAGATTTCTGTAATTTGTAGATATACTTAGCATATAACACATTGAAAATTACAGAAATCTACGTATTTCTAGCATCATCGCAATTTGAGTAGTTCTTCGCTTGCATACATATTTAAAAGTTGTGATGACGGTTAAAATATGTAGATATCTCTAAGTTATATAGCACAGAACACATTAAAAATTACAGAAATCTACTGTTTTCTAACGCCATCTCAATTTGAAAAGGCCTTCTCTGGGATACATATTTAAAAGTTAAGATGACGCTTAAAATATGTAGATTTCTGTAATTTATATAGCACATAATGACATAACACTTTAAAAATTACAGAAATCTATGTATGTCTAGCGCCATCTGAATTTGAAAAATTCTTCGCTGGCATACATATTTAAAAGTTATGGTGATGATTAAAATATGTAGATTTCTCTAATATAGCACATAACACATTAAAAATTACAGAAATCGACGTACTTCTAGCACTAGCTCCATCTCAATTTGAAAAGTTCTTCGCTGGCACATATTTTAAAGTTATGATGATATGTAGATTTCTGTAATTTATATAGCACACAAGTACCTATTAAATATTATAGTATTCTAGATATTTTTACCATCATCTTAATTTGAATATTTGTACCTAACCAGAGTTCATCAAATAGAAATTAAGATAGAGTTGCATAATCAAAATAGAATTGTTAAGTCAGTGGATCTTTTGGAGTAGATATTTTTAAGTCAAATATCGCGAGCGAGATAGAAAAGGGAAATGTTAAAGTTAAAGCAATGGCACATCGACAAATTGATTAATGGTCGTGATTGCCGAATGACCTACATAAATAATTCACGACGAGAATTAGATGAAACGAATGAAACGCGAGAATAAATTCCTCGAGGACTTCTTTATCTAAAGTCGCTCTTCTATTCTTGTTCTCTATATGTCTGTCTGCTGTGCGGCTGCGGCTATATATCTGCTGGGTATGAATTCTAAAATCGCGCCCATCGTATTTTCCTTGGTCGTCTTGTAATCGCGTTTGTCGGAAAGACAATGAACGCAGTATTTTCCAAATCGTATGTTACGCTGGGCCGGATGCTTTGCTTAGTGCTAAATCGAGCGCACAAAACGATAAATAATTGTATGATTAAAGGATGAAATTCACATTTGTTTTGTACGTTTACTCAACGCAACTCTATTCGAATAGAAGTAAAAGGTAAAAATCTACAAAAATTATGTCGATAGATATGTAAAATCAACGCTGCCAAAAAGTTCTTAATCCATCAAAAGCAGATTGTTTTTTATTTGCAAGGTCCACAAATCATATTTGTCCGTTACAAATATTAGAAACTATCAAGATCTTACTGAAACCTTGATTAGTTTTCAACGCCGGAATCAAAAAAAAAAAACTATAAAGTAAAGAACCGAGTTGGATCTAAAGAAGTGGACCCAGCAGAACTTTGATGAGAAACTAAAGCTTGTTTCCTCTTCTTCGTCGTGGTTATATTATAGTTTATACATTTTATACTAAAACTTACTATATCTACTAGTCTCAAGCAGCCATAACTACATGGGGAGAAGAAGCGCGCATTACATAACTTGCCAAAGTGTTCAACTCGTTATTAGCTTCCGAATATTCGTGAAGCAGTTGAGTTGAGACGGAGGAAACCAAGCATCATGAAGCGTTATTTAAACGCTTCTAATGTTTTAAGTCAACCGCAAGACATTCACTTTTCAACCCTTCGCCTTAATAATTTCAACTATTAACGAGTTTTTTCTTGTGTATTTCGAGTAAAAATCATTTAATTATAGTACTTTAGCAAGGGGATATAAAGGTTCCTGTCCTCGATTTCTGATCGATTAATGACTAGTAACGAAAGGAAAAAGAAAAGTTCTTCAATCTCCGGGCACAAAATCATCAAAAAGTTCAAACATCATTAGTTTCTTTTTCCCACGCCACAATTCTTCTATACTTGAACAAATCTTTAACTTTATTCTTTTAAGTATCTTTTGTTAAAAATAAGAAAACGTCATAGCTTCGATACGACAACGAAAAGAAGTAAAAAAGTTTTACGAGCCTAGCGATTTTTCATGAAAATCCGCTTTGGAACCTATGAAGAACAGGCACAAGAACGATATTGCCATCGCTGAGGCCCTTTTTCGAAATTTGTATTATTCGACTCACTTTTTAGGTTCACCCCCGTTCAGCTCCACTCCCATGGATTGTGTTAACGCAATCTGCAACATGTCTATATTTATATATACGGAAATATTTGAGCCACGGACGGAAAACTGTGTTACTCGATTTATTTTTTTTATTTTATTTTTTTCTTACAAGTAGGTAACTGTAAGCGAAAGCATTTACCGTTGTAAACTTGTAAACTTTTCGATTCCTTATTTTAGGCCTGCGTTAATAGAGTGCTTGAGTTGAGAAGAGAGAGTTTTCATATTACGTCGACGTCGTCGTCTTCGTCGACATCGTCGTCGTTGACGTCGTCGTCGTCATCATGATCGTTTCGTTACCGGCGACGGGCGCACGAGTATTTTAAGCCACGCACACATTACGTCGCATAATAAGAGCCCATCGACATTGGCGAATATCATAAACGTCAGAACGCAATGTTATTGATGGTGCTTTCATAGTTTAGACGCTACTGAAGTCGTGTTTTATTTTCTTTTTTTATTTCCATTCGACGGTTAGGTATTTGCGACGTTCTTGACATTACACTATTTTTCACAACAAAGTCAAATTAACCAATTACAACAAAACGCCTAAGAAAAAACTTTGGAACAATAAAAAATCCCAAAAACAAATGTAGGTAAACCTTCAAAATATATTTTTGTAAATCTACATTTTAAACCATTTAAATGATGTTTGTGACACATGTAAATACTTTCTAAAACATTTTAATACTAAGTAAACAGGGCCAGATTTTCAAATAAGTAAAAACTGTTGAGAATCACTGACAGTTGAGTTTAGACACTCCTTCCTGTTCGTGTAAAAAGAAAAGTTCAGCTTCTAATGTTTGAACGCAATATCCCCCTTTTAGCATAAATGTCATGAAGCGGCACGCTTTTGATTTTCTTCGTAAATCATTAAAGTTTTAAGGTGATAATAAAAGTAGTGTGTGCTTAGCCTTAGAGAGTAATATGGGGTACACAAACACATAGGCACACACAAACGAGCATACTCATACCGGCATACCTTGGGCATGGTTACGACTTCGAAATGAGGGTATATAAACTAAATTCATGTTGAAATACGATTTGAAAACAACAACGACCGCGAGGCATCAAAATTCAGCCAAAGAGTCAATGTGCCCAAATTGCTATTGAATTAATACGTTTCCCCAGTTTTCCAGTGCGTAGAAGTTTAACATACCTGAAACCTACGAGCTCCAATTAGTCAAAAACTGTTTCAAAAAGTAAGATAACTGAATGAAGAAGTTTATTATCACGAAAAATCGCAAGGTCTCTTCTCATCATCGAACACTTACTAAAAAGAGCATCAAATTACTCTACAATTGAAAAGGATATTAATCAAGACGTGCTTTATCTTCGGTTTTTTATTAGGCTTACGTTTTTGCTAAATTCCAAATTTTTACCATGGCTTTGCGGTCATCAAATGGTGAAATAATTTGCAAAGGAAAGCATTTCTTTTGAAAGTATAATGAAAATGTGCAATATGATGTAACAAAAGTATAGGTAAGTAAAGTATAAAAGTTCCACGTGTTGTCAACATTTTCTTTGGTTGATGATGTCCCTTATATTGTTTTTTCGTTACATAGTTAAGCAGACATAAAATAAATTGTTTTTGTGCCGCTTTTATTCCTATTCGTAATATCGTCCTTGCCGGTTATTTTTTTCTTTTTGACTTTTCGACTAAGGAAAGATATGTTTTCTGGCAAAATTTTCAAGTCGGCTCAGTTCCTCACCCCTAAAAACTTTCTAACCAAAAACAGCTGTACGACATTAAACTACCTACAACTTTTTTTTCTATATTATTCAAGAAACAAATAAATTGTACGTTTTCCCACTTTCACAAAAAATACAAATTTACGATCTCTTTAGTTAATACAAGTTTTGATTAATTTCTTTAAGTTACTTGGTCAAATTCAAGAAAGAAGTAAAACATAAAAACTAAAAAATCTTTAGTAAAATAAAAACAAAGAGCAAAATCGATTTGTTTGTTTATGGTCAGAACTAAGCTGGTAACAAATAAATAAAAATAAAACTTGGATGTTTACGTTACGTTGAAAAAGTGATGGACAAGCTAAGACAAGCGAACAAGGAGGAGAAAGAAAACTATAAAAGTTTTTATGCACTGTTCACAGGAACGAAGTGAAATGAGTGAAACAAACTAACCAGCAGAGAGAACATTCGAGGTTATTATGGGATAAGAACTTTATTCATTAATTTATCTGTTATGCATCGATTGATAAATTTATGTTCAGAATCAAAGGCAAGAAATGAAGAAAAGTTAATCAAGGAAATTAATGAAAGATAAGAAGGAGAAATGCTTTGCTCATATCATACATAGCCTTCTTCTTTTCGAATTATAAAGATAAAATTGACTTTCTGCTTTTTGTTTTTACTTTCCGGCCACATACCGTAGGTATGTAGGTAAAGGAAAGTAAGGTAATCATCAGAAAAGAAATCAAAGTCTTATTTTTCCTTGATTCGTGGAGATCCGTTAACCACAGGCTTTTTGGTCTGTGTGTGTGTGTGTGTGTGTGTGTGTGTGTGTGTGTGTGTCTGGGTGAGTGTGTGTACAAAATTGCGGGCAAACGGAGCATCGTATCGGACTGAAATTTGGTATCTGGGCAGCTATTCCTCCCAGTTGCACCTGGAGTAAAAAATAAACAAAATCATACTGAATCATACTGTATATGGTCGGAAAGTTGTGCGGTTTTTTTTTTGATTTAGTTGTAATAGTGAGCAAAGAGTGGAAGATTTATGCGAAATTGTGAAAAGTTTGAAAAATTGAGTACATTAAAGGGAATAGTGTTTAGATGAATGGGTATAAAAGAAACTTGAATAAACCTCGAAAAAATGCAACTTAATTTACTCGAATGTAGTCGAATTGCGATAGCATTATGTAAAACCGTAAAAATGCTTCGGCTATTTATCTAACGAATTGCGAATCTTGTTGTGTTCCGTTTTGTGCACAAAACTGTAATGAACGAAAAGCAAAAGAAGCAACTTCTATGGTTTTGCCATTCTTGACTATTTCACTCTCGCGCAAAACGATGAATAATACTAGAGAAAGCCCCAACGCATCAATTTTACTGACTGAACCTTTAAAACTCATTTTCTGAATGCATATTATTTTTTTTCTTCGTCTTTTTACTTCTTTCAATCATTCTGATTTTAAAACGTCGACACTTATTTAAACCAAATGCAGCTTTCAAGTGCTATTTCTTCATTTCTTATTTAATTTTTTGAATAAAAAATAAATTGTCATACCTATAAAGAGTGAAGAAACTGCATAAAAAAAAACTCTGATTGATTGTCATCCATATTACAACTTTATATTTATTTTTGTATTTTACTGAACTGATTTGTTTTATCTTTTTTTTCAGGTGAGTCTTGACGGTTCAATTAATTTGAAGTTTTTTTTGTTGTTGATGAAAACGAGGATAACAGGTATGATTTGTAATGTAAAGGTTAGAAATTTTATCTCTTCATTTTCGTATGTAAGATTTCTTGGCACGAATTTCAGATTTCGTCCTTTCGAGTTTCGACTAAACTTTTATCAAAAAGAACAAAAATAATGAACTCAAACCGAAATCCCGATGACACTATTAACTCTTTTCGAAATGTAGAATTTCAATTTTCCTTTTATCGCTCAGCTGCACGCATTATTTCAACACTTTCCAATCTTTACTGACGGAGGAAGGACTCCTTCGCCAGGGGTAGATCCAGCAACTTCATTGCGAACAGGAACAAAAAAAAAACTTATAAAATGCCATTTTATACTTTAATCAACTTTATATCGGCCGCTTTAATCTCCCCATAGTCTTTTCCTCATCGGGCTTTATCCTTCATTTCTAGTCCTTTATATATGTATATACATATATATATATACATAAAATTCTTACGTTCATTTCTTCGTTCGTTGGGTCCGATCTTAAATACTTAGATTCTTAGGTTTTACACTCCAAGCAAGAGAGGTTGGGGTCGTTTCTTTTCTTATACACTTATTATACTTATACAACGGTTTTAGTTCCTTTATGTACGCCTCATATATTTTTTCTTCATGAACGGACTGCGTGAAACCTTAACGGCAACTTAAAGCAAATGCACGTCCTTCTTGCCCTACGTAGACTTTCGGCTCATCTATCTCATCGTTACATTTTTCTTTCCATTTCTACCTCACTTAATATTTAAATACCTTCTTTGCCGGTTTAAGACGTTTTAACGCCGTGGTGAAAAAAGAAAAATGTTCACTTCTTTGGAGCGATGCTGTGGTGATGCTTCAAGCATGCGGGGACGGTGGTCTCTTGATGATGATAATCAAATTATTTGCTGGTTTGGTAAAAAGGAAAAAAAACAACTTATTGTGCCTTTAAAAAAGTGGAATCGTTAAAAAGTTTTTATTTAATGAATTCATCCCTTAAATTAACAAGTTTACGAAACGTAAACTAAAGTTTTAAAGAGAAATAACTTTAATAATCATGACACTCAATAAGGCTACTTTGCATCTGGAAATTATTTATCTAATATATTGGAAGAAAAAAAATCTTGCCACTATGACCACATTCCAATGACCTTTGTACAAACAATTGTGCGTAGTGGACATTGAAACTTGCTTTCGTAATGGTGGTTTGGCTGATGCTGGATATAATCGCATTTTGCGCTTTAGCTGACTTTGCAACTGCTGACTTAATAATTAATTAATTAATATTAATTACGTTCGAATGCGATTTAATTAACTCCGATAATTTATCATGTGGCATAATACGCGTAAAGTTTTCTTTAAAATAAATCAACTAATCGCATGCTTTTTTCATATATTTAGAATGATTAAACTTAGATGGCGTTTAAATAGGTAGATTTCTGTATTTTTAAATTACAGAAATCTACATATTTTATAGCTACCTGCACCATCTGAACTTTTCAGTACTTATAAAGTATAAACTACCTGACTTGCGGCTGATATTTTTCTCTTTAATCTTGTCTTTTCGTGTTTAGCCGCAACTCATATATTTAGAATGATTAAACTTAGACGGCGCTTAAATATGTAGATTCCTGTATTTTTTTTTAATTACAGATATCTCCTTATTTTATTGGTTGGTAGGTACCTGCACCATCTGAACTTTTGTGTTTTTTACTGTTTTTGCTAAGCAACTAAGTAGAGTAAGTATTTTATAGCTTTATAGAGGTGTAGATACAAATTTGTATATTATTCATATCATACGTATTTATATGTGGTATAAATTGCGGTGTAAAGTACGAGTAGCACCGAGTGTCATTATTTGATGCAATTACAACCCAACCGAAAGCCATTATAGGCTTACATACGACTCTCCCAGTGCATTGTACAGATATAACAACACAATAAGTAAAGTACTTAGCGCAATAATATATACTGGCGAGGACTTGTAAGACTACTTCTAGTTTTCACTACCATTGCCACTGCATGAACGAATGTAAGTTGGAACATGCGAATATTATAAACCTGGAGAACGACGACGACGAGCGCCGGCAGCTTACATCCGAACTACACTCTCGCCGAGCACAGCAGTTGTTGTGTTGTAAAGGGAGGAAACTACGCCAATGGGACTTATTATAAATGTGCTAGCTGTTAGTGCTTGATTCGTAATTACAATTTCTTGCTCACATTAATAGACACAATACACAATCGTTGCATGTTCACTATTGAAAATTGAACATGAAGCGAAGCTTATGTATAACATCAAGGGTAATAATTATTTAATTACATTTGAAACTATGACATACACAATATAATCGATGCCAGGAGCGTAACAAATGATCTGGGAACCTTGGGACAGTAATCATTCGGGGATCCCTATTACAATCCAAAAATACTGTAACATCAATGATATGACAACGAAGCAGTTGCCCCAATGGTAGTTATGCCCCTCTGAATCAATCAATTACATTAATAATTATTAATCAATATTCATATTTTCAAGACTTTAACATTTAATTCCATCGCGAACGGGACGAGGGTGTACCTATAGTAGTAATGGATAAGTGAAGATGGCGCTTAAAATATGTAAAGAATTCTGTAAGAGTTCTGACATCATTGCAGGGCTCATTTATTGTAATCGCAGCATTTACGCAGTTAAGTAAAATAATTCATCTTCTGAATTGATTATTTTTTCTTGATCTTTATTTTTTCCTACTGATTTGAGATCCTGAAAGATATGACCCATGACGATGACATTTTACGTTTGCACATCACTGTAACATGAACGATTCAGGAACTTTCCTTATGCTGGAAGTGGATAAAGTGCGGAAAATGCTAAGAGATTTGTTAGATCTTCGGATGGGTTATAATGCAGTCGTAGATAGATTTGTAAACGTCACTGCTCACTCCTTTCTCGGTTTCGTTCTCTAATAGGCATTTTATGTAGTGGACCTTAGTGCCTGCCGTTCGTTGGTTCCCACTCCTGCCCATATAACATAGCTTGATGGTTGTTTTCCCTCCTAACTATTCGTTTCGCTCGTTCGTTTTCATCGGGCCGAACCCAACCTGCAACCTAGTCCATCGTCTATCATCTGAGCAGCGACAGCCCGCCATATATTACACTTGTTACCACTTTATGCCAGTTATACCTAACCTGCCGGCAGCCTATATTTTACTCATAATTCATGCAAGGCCAACATTATTTACTCGCTTTTTGTACTTTTTTAAGTTAGTGCTTTTCAGGGCAACGCAAAATGTTGGACCCATATTCATGAAAAAAGTCGTCGGCTACAAGAAAAGAAATCTTGTATAATGAGCACAAAAAGGAATGTTATAAATAAAAAAAGTCTTTTATATATATTTGTTACATAAATCTGTGATCCGGTTTTTATTTGGTGTGACCCCCCCCGGTGGCTGGGAAATTTTTGTAACACATTGATTGCTTTTTCTACATAGATATAGCTCATCGTACTGGCCATTAGTTAAAAATTGTAACAGATGTACGGAAATTCAGCACGATTTATTTCTAAAACTCGCAACGCCGAATTGACGGAATTGTAGATTTTGCGATTCTAATTGATCTAATTACGGTGAATGCATGTGATCGACTAAAAAACGCCATGTTTTTAAGATGGCAAGTCATGCATATCAAACGAAATTTAATAATAATAATTTTTGCCACTCTGGTGGTACTAAGTCCTCTTAGAAGAACATCATGATAAAATTTTATATTTAAACTAGTTTAAATTTAGCAATTCTGTCAGTTTTCGACTAATAAACTATATATTATTCATTTATACAATTTTAATAATGCTTATTTCTTCGGTTTGCTATAATATTAAAAATTTCACAGTTTCACATTCACAATGTGGAATGCTCAATCACTTTATAACTTTAAATCTGAAAACGCAAGGAATAAAAGAAACAATGCTACACGTTACTTAAAATCATTTTAAAACATTATTTATTTAAACACGGTGTTAGTAGAAAAAATGGTCCCGGTAAAATTCAAAATAATTCCCTTTTCAATTGTTCAAATTCAATAACTGTCCTTTCTTCATACGTCACTTGTGCAAAAAATTACAGAATTTCACAAATAGGTGTCAGTGGAAATTCAAAATAATTGCCTTTTTCAGTAAAACTACAATGGATGTCACCACACAAACTAAAATTTCATATAGTTTCAAATTAACAATATGGAAAACGAAAATACTCAAATGGGGAATTGTCAATCACTTTATAACTTTATATCTGAAAACGAATGGAATAAAAGAAAAGAAAAAATTACACGTTACATCAAATCATTTTAAAACATTATTTTATTCATTTAAAAATTAACTAAAAACAGTGCGTTAGGCGAATACATTGCGCAGTACATTGTGCGCACCAACTAATTTCACACGTTAAACATTAAAAATATTTGCTTACCAATAGTAAGAATCAATACAAATTTGGCGCGCGTTTGTGGGAGGAGCACCTACTGAATGTGTTCGGCGAACTCAGTCTAAATAATAAATTATCGTTGACTGAACATGATAGAAATGGTTTTCAAGCATAGACGTAGTTGCTCCGTCTGACGATGTATATTTATAAATTCCCTTCAATTTCGAATGCTTTTCGCTTCTGTTCATTGCACATTCGTTTGATATTCATCCAAGTATAAAAGACACATTGAAAATGGTTAATGGTAATGGGTAATAGGGAAAATTTGAAATTCTATAAAAAGTATATATATAAATAGGATAAATTTGAGTTAAGTTTATTGCAATAACGTTGCGTCTCGAGCAGACGTTTATTTTGAAATGTGGCACGATCCGATACGCGTCAACAGAGAAGTGCATCACTGTTGTGGCGCTAATAGCTTTCATATATAGTTTTCGTTTATTATACAATATTGTGAGCTAGTGCAAAATCACAGCGAAATGATTTTCTCCTTTCAGCAGTTGCACTTGTATAATAGTATCAATCCATTTATAATTAAGCGTCCGTTCTCCGGTAAATATTTTCAAAACATTTCGTTCGAATGTCTTCCTCCTCTCATTAAATTAAATCATTTCGAACATTGAGATATACTTACCGTGACGAAATATTCTTGAATAATAAAATAGTAATCGTTAATAGCGATTGCGAACGAACGCAGCGTTAAGCATTAATGTATCCGTTAATCGAGAAATAATGCATTCAAATGGCAATTAATGAGATTTGAAAGGATTAGGGGAAAGTCGACAGGTGCGTCGTTCACTTAGAAATCTTCTTCCCAGCTACCCAACTTCAGCTCTGTCTACTCTATACATATAAAACACGGAAACAATCTCCTAGACTTTCTGAGCAACGCGCGGTGATAATAGTTTCCGAGTTTGTTTGTCGACGTCAACGACTTTCTTCTCCAAGTGTTGGTCGGTTATATTGCTGCATTTACTGGTACGAATAAGGCGATGAAACGGATAAAGAAGGACGTTTTCATAAACGCTAAACGGCTAGGCACCGACGATATTTTAATCCGAGATGAGCGCCAAGATGAAAATGTATTTAACAATGAAGCGATCTTATGTACCTATATATAGGCGCGAATATATTTGCTGTACCTATCTATATATGTAGAAAACGTTTTCTCGTTTCCAGGATGAGAACGCCAGCTGCTGTAGTTGCTGAGCGGGCGCGAAAGAAGGTGCAAGAACCAATCATAAAGTTCTTAGTGGGAAAATGCGAAAATTTTAAGGACTTGCTAGAAGCAGTTGACGGCTGTGTGCACTATGCATTAAGTCGACTATAGGACATATTAAACGGGAATCTGTATGCTTTTCTCACCGCCACTACGAACGCCGAAACTTAATCCCGTACCAATCGGTTACTTCTTTACCTTAAATCTTCTTTAATCGATTCTCCTACTGCTACACTGGAAAAGCGCACACACATACACACAAACACACATACACATGAAGTTAAACTCGTTTGGGCGCGCTTTCAAAAAGCTCAAAACGTCGAGCTTATAAATCGAACCAGCTCATACCTCCACAACACAACGTCTCAAGAGTCTTCATTATATCCCCATCTTTATACGCAAAACCGAGACTTAATATTGCATGCTTATTTTGTCCCTTCTACTTATACAAAACCATCCATCTCGGTAAAGCTGTGGTTGGCTGGCTTTTCCGTCTCGGTTTGTGTCTTGTTCCTCGTCGCTTTCGAGAACATCGTCAGCTTGATGCGATGCTCCCGATGCGCTGAAAATGCTTAGAGATCTCACCATTCTGTTGCTATACATTCATTTTTTTCCCTTTCGAAACGTTAACTCGACGCAAAGCGGTGAGGATTATTTTACAGAAAATACACACCTAAGTCGATAAGCTTCAATGGACTCGGATGACGTTTAAAAAGTAAAAGCAGAGCAGACACGTTTACTTTGATATTTCCAGTTAAGCATAACCTGAATTCTCATTCAGGATATCACAAGAATTTGTCGGTTACTCGGCTTCCAGTGAGACTATTCGAAGTTGCGTTGCAATACTAGATTGGTTGTTAGACGAAGCGTTATTTTGAAACAGACGGAAGTATTTTAAATTATGTGCCATAGATTATAGAACATTACCTTATTTTATAAGCCTCAATATAAATTTCATTGCACGTGAAACGTGCAAAGCGTTAATCTATAAAACACATAATGGCACTTATAAAGCGAGATTACGCAGAAAACTTGAAGACCTGAGACCTATAAGGTGAATAGAGAAGATCGCTTTAGTGTATAAGATGGCACAAGTCCCTTCACTAGGATCACGATGCACTTCTTCTTCTTATCGTGCCGTCTCCTATCGGAGGTTGGCAATCATCATTGCAATTCGGATCTTCGACGCTGCAGCTCTAAATAGTTGAATTGATGTCTGACGGTACAAATCTTTCTTCTTCCTTGTATTTTTCCTTGCATAATTAATTGTAGAATGGTGTTTCTCTCTCCTCGCGTAATGTGTCCCAAATACTCAAGCTTTCGTTAGGATCAGTTCCCTTTCTTTATGCATTCTTCGCATGACTTCTTCGTTGTTTACACGATGCACTGGGCGTACTTTACTCCCAACCAAAAATAAATCAAAATAGGTGGGATTTATACCCAATTGAATGCTTACAATGTTAACCAAAGCAAGATTAACTCGTGACTGAGACATGTGCGGCCGTTGCGTTCTATGAGGACTCATCAGCATGCCTCTGAGTGTCATACTGACTTTGCAAGCCAAAGTTGCGCCTTTCAGGTCGAAACCACCGGAGATTGTTCAATAGACGTAAAAATCACTGTATCACACTCAAAGGCACGCTGATGAGTCCTAATAGGACGAAACGGCCGTACATGTCCGATGACGTTGAGTTTTCAAGTTAATGTTGCGTTGATTATCAGAGACTAGATTACATCTAAACTAAATTCTAAAGGGTGATTCGAAATATGGAATGGATAGAATTTCGAATCAGGAAAAGTTTGATTTGAATTTCTTTCTCCAGATTTTCGACAAGTGTTAAAGCTGAGAAATGATAAAGATCATAATACATCAAGTGTCACACATATAGACGTAGGAGGAAGGTCCTGGCATACTGGCACTTAGTTGCTTCGAGTTTTAAGTTTTATACTCCCCCGTACAAGAAGCCAAAAGAAGAAGAGCATGAGGACATTATAAAAACTTTTCGGCAGTTCGAAGTTTTAAAACTCGCTACGTTAAATTCTACTTTAAGAGGCAATCGCCCGACTCGAAATCGGCCAACAACGACTATACGAACCAGTTTTCACTGCTCTCTTACGAAGTATAGAAAGCTGATGGTGGGAAATCCCCAGGACTTTCGCCTCCTGCTATTGTCCTTAATACTCTTCTTACCCCTTACGCTTAAACTGAAATGGAGGGTTAGAATAGGTATACCCCAGAAAAAAATATACGAAAAGACAAAAAAGGTTTTTATTTACTTCTCAGCCCAGTTTTTCCTACAAGTACATGTGTTGCTTCAATATAGTGAAGTTTCTGAATGTATATCGAGTTTTATTAATAGAAATGCCAAACTTATTACTCAATATGTCACATTATATTATAAAACCCGGCCGTCCCGGTGCACTTAAAGAGCAATACGTTAAGAGTTCTTCTTCGACTTTTGTTATTACTCTTCGTAGGTATTAAATTAACGTGAACAACAACAAAGTTTTGCGCATTTACCTAGAGATATATATTCTTTGACATATATAGGATGGAATGGAGTTTTCCAACTTATAAGTAATAAATACGCTGGATTTGACATAAGAAAGTTTTAACTTAGATGTTTACATAGGTAGACCAAGAATTAAGTATTCGTGCTGATATTATTGGTTTAAGTATTACAATTTGAAACTCTCAAAATATTTGATAAAAAAAAAAAAAAAATTGGTCGATGGTTGTTCATAACCAAATTTATCGAAAACTGAAATTTTTTGTATTCAAAGGTCTTTAAGTTGTTTCCTTATTGTTATTTTCGTGTTTTTGTTGTTGTGTTTTGGATATCACAGTGGAATGGTTGAACAGGCTCTCTACGGTATATCTACGATGTGTTTACGCCAAGTTAAACCTTCTCTTGCCAGAGCCAGAGCCAAGACTAGGCTCTGGCTATGTTTATTCACGAAAAATTCCGCATGGTTCTTGCATTATCCCGACCTGATAAAACGTGTACAGTGCTCGGTGCACCGAGTATAGAATTTCCTTTATTTATCTGTATTGGATATCTCTATATAATATTTTTGGTATAATGTATTTTGAGAACGTCTGTTTATGATGAATAGACCTTCCGAGAATATGCATTCCAGTTCGATTCTCGCGCACGTTTGCACTTTGTGTAGATTTATATTCCTAACATTTTCACGGTGTCGACGCCGTCATTCAAAACCTTGCGGGGATCTTAACATATCTTTTATTTCTTCTTGTCACCATCAACGAATAGTATGAAAGACTCCTCCTCCTCTGTTCATCCACTTTGAAAACATTGCATTGATAAGTGACAACATTTTCAAAATAATCAAAATTTTCTTGGAATTGTGATGGTATCAGTGAGTGCAGCAACAAAAATTATGGAATAATTGTAGCAGTCATCATAGTAAAAGCTGTCCTATTGATCGCGAACAAGAGAAAGCGAACGGTCCCGAAGGGAGACGCTCGCCTGGTTGCCTAGGGTGCAAGCCAGCTCTGACACACACACACACACACACACACACACACACACACAGAGATCTTTCTGGAATTCTGAGGTAAAATTTCATTCGTCTATTGTGCAAAGTGGTTTCACTGGGATATGAGGACACACACAGTGCATTTCAAAGTCTAAACGAAATCAACAACAACAAATTTGAAGACTTAGTACAATACCCTAGCAATATTCGTACGATGATAGAAAATCAATATGATAGATATTGCATTTTTCTCAATACACATGAAAAACGTTGTCCGGAAAAACGTTGAATAAATATGACGCTTGCATGTTCCGGATTTATAACCCAAAAATGTATTGCATCGATGTTACAATGTACATGAATAGGTTTCAAATAGTAATTTTTTTTTTCAGTTCCGATTTCAGTTCCATTTCGTACCCAATACCACTGATCGTTTACCAATGTTTTCCAATGGTTCACAATTTCGATTATTTTTTCCCATTTTGTGAGGTTTTTACTTTTTATTTTTCTATTTACTTTGTTGAATTATTGTGTGTTGTAGTATTGTGTTTGCTCCCTGTCATTGCATATGTGGGCACCGAAACGAGAAGAGATATATTACGAAAGCGAATTAATAAAGACATGTTTGACAATAACTCACATATTCTTTTTTGTTTGTTTAGAAAAACGTGTTCGACGACGATTTTCACTGGTATAAAGAGACTCTGAATCAGACAGTGAAAATTGTTTTTCATGAAAAAGCAGCGCAACGGAACACTGAGAAACATATAAAGAACACATGATGAACAAAAAGACGATTTGTCTCATGACAAATAGTTAAAACAATGTTTTTGTTTGGGCGTTTCACGACAAATATCTATCTTGCGCTCTTTCTTAAATATACACTTTAGCTGATGGTGATGTATTTTCTACTATACTGCGAGAAGGAACATCTGATAAGATAATCCATACAGATTTATAATTGTAAAGCATTATTATCTAACTAACATTTGGTAATTTATTATTTTAGAATTAAAATGTTCAAACAAGTAGCTACTAGTTCTTTTGTTTGGATTACCAACTTTGGGGGACTTTTTCTCCGTTCAGTTTTTATAAATAATTAGCAACTATAGTTAACAGAAGCTAACATAATAGCTGGTAGGCGTGTCGTGGTCAAAGTTGCTTTAGTAGATTTGGTAGATTTGTAGTATTGTTTTTATTTAATAAATGTGACGCATACATAATATGTCACAATTGAAATTACCTAATAATGTAGGTATTTTTTGCCCAGAGTGTACTATACGTGACTCAGCAAAAGCTTGCGCGGCACAAATTATAAGATTCAACCAACTCACCTTAAGTGAAGTTCAATCTCAATTATATGAACGCCTTGTCCGAAGAGATTAATATGTAGTACCCCTATTGTTCGCCAGTGGCAGCACATATTTGAAAGCAAAAATAAAAGCATGTTTCGCACCTACGCCTTTGAGTTTATATCTTTTTTTATCTTACTTTTCTGCCAAGTTTGTAGCTACTAGTTCTTATGGGTTCCTCTTCTCCGTTCAGTTTTTTACTTTCCGATACTATACCGAAGGTATAGTATAGGAAAGTATCGGATTCACCCCGTTTGGTCGAAGTCGGGATTTCGACGGATCTCCACGAATCTCGCTCCCCTGAATCCGAA
>JARJEB010016940.1:0-12114 GCA_030264535.1 Liometoxenus newtonarum | reverse complement strand
CCATACGCCGCGCTCCTGCGATTATACATATTTATATATTTATATAAAATATATAAATATAAAAAAATGTGTAAAAAAAAAAATAAAAGTAAATGTGGAAAAAAAAAAAAAATATATATATATATATTATTATTATTATTCCACATTAACTTTTATTTTTACTTGGACAAATTTGTTTAAATTTAAATAATTGATATAAATAGGTAAATACGTACGGCGGAGCCCAAGCTATATCCTGTTCAATCCTGTGCAGTATTTTAAATATGTAAATTAAATTCCGAGCGAAAACCAAATAACAATAAAAAAAATAAAAATTCCACAAGTCATTATTATATTAAATGAAGCAATTAAGACGTACTTGCACTAACATACAAAATTTCTTCGTAACTGTATTGGTAAAAATTACTATTTTTCATACGTACATACTACAGCCAAGAAACCAACAAGCAAATACTTTACTTTTTGTTGTTTCATTGATTTATATGTAATTTACACAAACAACCTTTAGAGATTTTAAAGTAGTAGGGATATTTTTTTACTGATTTGAGTTCATAACTATAAATGCGATGTTGTTGGTTGATGACAAAGTAACAGGTAGTTGGGAATTGCCCGGCCATCATTCTTCAAGGTAATAACAGTACATAAGTGATTTGAGGTATGAGCAAATCCATTATATAATTCTGGGATTTTCTTTGGAAATATTGTTTTGGGTAAAGCCATTTATGCAAATACAAAAGAATTTGTTACTTAAAAGTTATTACAGTCGTTTGTTGAATATCGCAGATGTCTATCATTTCGAATCACTATATACAATAAGACTGGGATTGAATTACGAATAATTCAAACAGTTGAATGTTCGAATATTCAAATATGAATACTCTCGATCCGTAATTTTAACAAGATTCAAGTCGAATATATCCAAATATTGTTGCAAAAGATTAACTTACTTCTGTTATTGTTAAACCGGTGAGAAATAAATTATTAAGCTAGGTTTGCGATTACCTAACTTGAGCAGAGTTGCTTGCAGTCATCGTGCAGCATAGAATCGTTGTCTACATCATTTCAATTAATTCCGGCTGTTATTGTCTGATTGGAATTCGGAAAATTATGCAAGCCGCTAAGAAAATAAAATCAATTTTTGATTGAATTTTGCCCAAATTGCCATTGCAATTGCAACTTTCATTTTCAAAATCATATTATAATTAAAAATGTCAAGTTTAAACAATCGCAATATTTGATTGGTTTTAATTAACGTGCGCACACACGACACACGCACACACACACACACACACACACACACACACACACACACACACACACACACACACACACACACACACACACACACACACACCGTGTGTGGTATTTCAAAGTGTTACATGGGAACATGGGAAAATTAATAATGCTGATGGTTGCTCTCCAGAAGATCGTATCACTTTCATTTTTTTGCACAAAATTTTTTCAATTGTAAAGATCAAAAAGAAATTTCAATTCAAATTGCGTTTAAACGTCCCACGTGTAAGAGTTTCAGTTGTGTATGCAACCCAATATACATCGCTATTTAAAACTTCACTTTGTTTCCAAACTAACCTCGATTTAAAATTTTGTATTTTATACTTGATTTTATAATTAAAGATCAGAAACATAAAAGTTAATGTAAGTGTAGAAGAAAAGTAACGATTGTAAAACTTTATCACGGGGGGCAAAGCGCTCAAGAAATTTCAGACACCTTGGCGGGTTTTTTTTGTTGAAAATGGATAGTTTCCAAGCAAGATGTACATTTTAAGATTAATAAAAAAATTTGAAACAACGGGTAATGTAATTTTCACATGCAACAAATGATTAAATCAGCTTTTGTTAATCATCAATCAACCGAATTCTAATTCTTTATTGACTGAAATAAGTAGTGTTAATACAATAAAAAAGAAAAGGATAAATCCAAGTGACAAAGTGACAAAGTTACGTTTTAAATAGCGATGTATATTGTGTTGCTTACGCAACTGAAACTCTTACATACAGGACGTTTAAACCATCGCACTTTTAATTGAAATGTCATTATGATCTTTACAATTGAAAAAATTCGTTTGGGATGCCAATTTTCGCAGAGAATGTGATTAATAGGTTGACAAATATTGTGCAAAAAAAATCAAAGTGATGCGATCTTCTGGAGAGCAACCATCAGCATTATTAATTTGGCCATGTAAATTCCCATGTAACACTTTGAAATACCACGCACGGTATATACTCACGGATAATTCTAATAATTCTTGCATAATTTTGATTTTAAAGTTTAAAATTATATAAAACTTTAGCATTAACCATAACATGGCCTCTGCTTTAGTCTTCTATTCAATATTTAAAAGGAAATGGCTTATTTCTGAAGAGCAATCATTTTAAGACTATTTTTTGCTTGTAAATTTATGATGACCTGTCCTGTCGAAGAGAGTTGACTTTTTGCTTATTTTTTATATCCATTTGTGCTAAATGTTCAAAGTTGACTTCTTGGCGTTCCTTTTCAGTTGTCATATTAAATAATTATTATTAACACATAAACTATAAGTGAAAGAAGAACAGGTGCACAGTCTTGTTCAAAGTTCACACAAAACTTTTAGTGAACTTTTAGTGAAGTCCGGTAATGTTCACAATTACGATTCTAAATTATCCTTGTTTGAAGTTCATAAGTAATAGTTTCATAATTAATTTCCGTAGTTTTGTTTAGTTGTTTAGTTTAGTCTTAAGATATTCGGGCATTTGCATGACATACTTACATGCATATGCAAACTAAACTGAATATTACCTAATGCTTAGTTTGTAACTGTATTCATTTTAATTGTGAAAAAGGCCAATTTATCAATTCGAATGGAAATTAATTGGAAATAAACCAAAACAATAAACAAAAGAATTTGACGCTGGAATGACAAACGATTCAATAATTTAATAACTTTCGCATTTCGCAGTTTGCATAACTATGAGAATCTTTAATAAATATGGAATTTAATTGTGTATACATTTTTCAGCAACGTTTGATGAATTTTCTATAATCTATGCAATTTCCCGTTGACATGATTTACAGGTTCTTGCGTTTTGTTGTGTTTGAGTGTTTCGCAAACGATTTAATTACACCGAAATAATCCAAATCCAAATCGTACATACGTTTGTTTCGACGATTCTAAGACGGAATGTTTTTGTAAACAGTTAAATATTTTCGGTGAAGTTATACAGGGTGGTTGAGCAATTAGTAACCAGCGAATTACGCCCAAACCGTTTGAGATACAAAAAAATATTTGAAGTAAAAGTTTCTACGTTTCTTGCAGTCTATAAAATGACGTTAATAGTTACTTGCTAACTCTCAGCACTTTCCAGTTACAAGGTGTTACTTTGTTTTTTAAATGGAACACTCTGTATTTGATGACATTTCCTGAAAGATCTTTTTAAATGCTGAAACGCCATTTTATAGAGTACAGGAAAGATAGAAACTTTTACTTCAAACATTTTTTTATTTCTCAAACGGTTATCATCAATTGGACGCGCGATAATTGGAAGCAATCATTTGGACGCACGACAATTGGACGCGTACGACAATTGGACGCGGCGTCTTTAGGACGCATTGACAATTGGACGCATCGACAACTGGACGCAACGACTTTACGTCTTTACGTCTTATGAAAAAACTCGTGAAAAAGCCAAGTACGCTAAACCTAAAACCAAAGTACGTTTTGTGTTTTTACACTACCCTCTGGCTGACCCCAATAAGGACTAACCTCCTTACCGGTCTTATGAACTTTGTTCATAAGACCAAACCAAACCACCCAAACTGAACTTTTTTCATAAGACGTAAAGTCGTTGCGTTCAGTTGTCGTGCGTCCAAATGATCACGTCCAATTGTCGCGCGTCCAATTGACGCGACACCGTCTCAAACGCTTTGGGTGTAATTTACTGGTTACTAATTGCTCAACCACCCTGTATATAAGGTTAAATTCTTGGGAGCAAATGTTAACGTAAATAACACGACGATGTTTGTATTATCAATCAATCGTCGTGTTCTGTACGTTATGTGATATGAAGAATGTTTAAAACTTCCGGGAGCCCTGATCGTCTTGTACTATTTAGAAGAGAAATTAAGTCGCACCATGTTCTGAGCTAACCCTCTATAACTAATAGGCATATTAAACTTATTTATAGAGCTCCGCTCCCCTGTTTGAAAAATCGGCTTGTTTGCGTTGTGCTCTCTCTCTCTCTCTCTCTCTCTCTCTCTCTCTCTCAATTTTAATCATTTTCCTTCGCGTTACATGATTGCGTGTTTGAATAAGTATACAAGAATTTCTTGCTCATTTCATATCAGCATCAACATGTGAGCACTTACACTGTTCGTGAAATATTGATTGTGACGTATAAATGCGTGCGTATAGTGAAGACACATTTTTCCTTTTAGAAATTCGCATTTCACTGACTCAAATGCTTTAAACTTAAACCTTACCTACCTAAAGCTAATAGCCCTTTTACGTTTGGTTGCTTCTCAATTCCCTTGTGCATATTGTAAAAGGAAATACGTTAGGATTCTGGTTCCGATTCGATGGTTCGTTGGTTATTCCTCTGAACCGCAGCCTAATTTCTATCAAAATATAGTTCGCGTGTCCGAAAATGAAAAGCAGTTTCAGGTATCTGGTTTTATAGGATAAGATTTATTGATACCAAAAGTACCGGTTAGATTTCTTGTTGTAAACTTACCAAGAGCAACTGCAACAGCAGCACCAACAGAGACGGCAGGGTTTCGGACGCAAAGGTCCCCCCGTAGAGGCACCTTGGCCCCCTTTTGAGTTCGGCGGCGTGGCTAGGCTGGTATTACTGGAGCCTTTTAGACGACAGCCACCACCCCCAGTCCCGGCTCTATTCTCCGGGACACGCTCACTCACGCTACAGGACATCTGAAAAGAATAATACCAACAATGATTTATGTATTGAATCATGGTAATCATTAGGTTCGGATATAAGTATCTATATTTATTGGCCGATAAGTCGAAGATGTTTTGCTTTTATGAGACGTTGATATTTTAATCCTACAAATCGTGGAAAATTAGAAAGTGTAGACAAAAGTTTCCATTCATAAATAAAAAGAAAATAATAAAATCATTTCAATGAAACGCATGAATTCACAAGAACAATGAAAAAAGGTTGTTTGATCCCTTTACTTGAAGTAATATCTACGTGGGAACCTAAGGAGAATTAAATTTGGGAAAGTAAGTAAAGATTTCCTTCCTCTACATTTTAGCCCTATGTTGCGGCGTGATGATTTAATTAATTAGAAATGCGTGATGGCACTACGAGTTCAGTAGTAATTAAATATATGCGAAATGATGTACGTGGAGAGCTGAAAAGAGGAAACTTTTTGTGTGCATTGATGTCATTGAATATTCCTACAAGTTTTTGAGGCTAAAGCTAAAAACCGGGAAAGTCCTAGATAGGTAACTTAATTTTGTCCGTGTTATATTCCATAGTTTTATTTGGATCAAAGTAATTATAATTTTCAATAACATAAACGCAGAAATAGAAAAACGGAAATTTACTCGTATAAAAAACAAAACCTTAATGCGATCAATTCTATTCAATAATCTTGTCACGTTTCAGTCGGTTAGTTCATGCGCATTTTGCGCATTTATTTTTTGCGTGGAATACGTTTAGTGAAAATTTTTATTCAAATATCCATGCGATTCGAAGAAAATCTTATGCACGAATGGAAACTCGTGCAAGCTTGTATTGATATTGTGAAAAATTCAAGAGGAATTCAAGACTAGATTTGTATCAAGGAGATTATTTAAAATCAAATTTTTTGTTAAAATAATTTTTGATCATAATTACAAAATTTAAGAAATGATTCTTATAAAGTTTCATGTGGAAATTCTGGTTGATACATTACATATAACTATATAAGATATAAATATTCTATATGCACATGAAAATCCATTTTTTAATAAAAAAATTTCAAGCTTACGTTTAAGAGGAGACATTTCTATCCAAGAAAAATTTACAAGACAAGAACGAAACACAATTTTTTTTTCTTGCTCTTTCCAGAACGGATTCACATATTTCTTGCCTTGATTTTTAGAGACAATACAAGATTTCTTTTGACTCGTGAAACTTTCAAATATTTGTTTACTGATCCAGATTCACATTCTACATTTTCATTAAAAAGAAAATTACTATACTAAATGGTAAATTTCCGAAAAAAAAAGAATTTTTTGAAAACAAGTTTTATTTTGCAATTTGTCTGAAACTCATTAATTATTTGGAATGTAGGTATTGACTTTTCAATTACCATTGAAGTTTCGTCCCGCCTATTACACATTCAATCTCATAAACATGCAATATTCGAAATATTTTCCTAGATTTTCATATCAATTTAGAATGTTTTTCTCATAAATGTACTACGTCGAAACGTACATTATAAACCGACCGGCGACCGGTGTTTGATGTTCGGTTATTGCGGTGCACTTTTGCGCGTCTCCAGGGAAAATGCGTATCCCAGATGGATTCAAGTGGCTCTATAAGAACTCTTGTACTTTGCGACATCATCAAACATTTACTTAGCCATTATAGATATGCTATATCATCATGATGGCAAAGAAAAATAGGAAAAGTAAAGGCACACGTAAAAGAACAACCGATCCTCATCCTGATTCTCTGTACTTGCTCTATACTTTATACTGAATCAGGTTAAAGACATTTCTGTTCTGTACCGCATTAAAAATATTACGAAAGCATTTATTTGTACTGCTTGAACTCTAAGCTAAGCTATATAAAAGCCTTAAACAAACTTACTGCTTACACAAAGAATATATGAAATAACTTTCAGCTTATCGAGTTATAAAAAGTATAATCCCATAAGTTCGTAAGGCTCATCGATGTGATTAGATTGCAGAGGCGGATTTAGGCATTGTCTTTGTGGGCTGCAGCCGAGGGCCCCGTTCAATCAAAGGGCCCCTTCGCTTGCGCCCACCTTGAACTTACACAGTCGTACGTTTTCGCTCGATTAGTACTTATTAATGTTCATTTCAAGACGCTAAACAGCAAACAAGACCCATCCGCAGTCACGTTCTTGAAACTCTTCACTTTTGCATTTAATTATTCTTTGTGACTGTTCACCGTCATTTCATCATCCAATTATCAAGATTTTGGTCAATTGGGTAGGCCCCAAATAGTGTTAGCCCAGGGCCTCTAAATCATTTCAAGATGCGAAACAGCAAACAAGACCCATCCGCTCTCGCGTTCTTGAAACTCTTCACTTTTTCATTTAATTGTTCTGTGTGACTGTTCACCGTCATTTCATCATCCAATTATCAAGAATTTGGTAGGCCCCCAAATAGTGTTAGCCCAGGGCCTCCAAAGCATTTTAAAACGCGAAACATCAAACAAGACCCATCCGCTCTCGCGTTCTTGAAACTCTTCACTTTTTCATTTAATTGTTCTGTGTGACTGTTCACCGTCATTTCATCATCCAATTATCAAGAATTTGGTAGGCCCACAAATAGTGTTAGCCCAGGGCCTCCAAAGCATTTTAAAACGCGAACCAGCAAACAAGACCCATCCGCTGTCGCGTTCTTGAAACTCTTCACTTTTTCATTTAATTGTTTTGTGTGACTGTTCACCGTCATTTCATCATTCAAGTATCCAGACTTTGGACAATTGGGTAGGCCCCAAATAGTGTTAGCCCAGGGCCCCTAAAGCTAGCGGTCCGCCCCTGTTAGATGTGATTATGACGGATCGACATTTCTTCTTTTTTATTATTTCTTTTAATACAACACATTCAAGGTATAAAAACTTGTTGGTGGCTGCCTTTTGGCATATTGCATGCGTCTTTTCAGTTTTCAAGCTTTTGTTAAATTTTTTTCTGATTGGAAAAGCCTAATAAATAATTACTTACTTCCAAAAGACTGTAATTTTAGAATTTTCTTAAAATTGAAACAACTGCGGAATAATTTATTCAGTTCTTATCACAAACATAAATAAAACGACGTGGCCAGCGCAAAGGGGAAACTTTTTATTTTATTGAGGGTTTAATGACTTATAAAATTACTGGTTCAGTATAGAGTACAGTTTCACTTCATGCATAAGAGTTAAAATCATTTCCGCATCATCTTTTTATGAAGTATGAACATAAACATAACAGAGAATTGATGGAAGCATGGTTCATGATTGACATAACCAGCTAAGTAGAAATATACAAAATGCTATACTACGGTTCACAATGACACGTAAAATAACATAACCGTAGTATAGCATTTTGCATGTTTGTACTTCGCAGGTTATGTTCTATGTCTATGTCATGTCTATGTTATGTCAATCATGAACCAGGCCTTATACTTTATTGTCAATTAAAATTCTTAAAAGAATAACACCGCAACAGTGATTTACGTATGGAATCCTGATGAAATAATTAAATTCGGAAATGTCGAAGATGTTTTCCTTTTATAAATAAAACTATGAAACCAGTTCAATGAAATGCACGAATTCACAAGAACAATGAAAAAATCATATAAAAAAATATCAAAGCATTCTTAATGATCTTGGACAGACAAGGCTTAAGGCTACCCGCGGTTATTCACTGATGGCGTGAATTGATTTACATTGAGGTAGATATTGATTCTGATAACTTGCATCAACCATATCAACATTCTTGTGTCTCGTGCGGTTTCATTGAATTTCAACACAACACCAATATATACATAAGCTCATAAACTATAAAAGACTGTTCACTGCGTTAGATAAAGCGACATAATAACGACGATTGCAAAATGTGGTTAACATCAGTGCCGTGGCTTACGAGCCCATAACGGAAAAAAATATTTCAAATGTATACTTATACGAAAATTTTTCTTTCTTGATTAAATACTACACCTTCCGAACATTTTGCTTCCGGAACAAGCATTTCTTGTTACGACACTGGTCTGGTCGATCTATATTGTATTGTCTTGTTATGTGTATAATGTAAATATTCAACATAAAGGTAAATCCACATATTGTTCTACAACAATATGTGTTCGCTTATTAGTAAATCTCAGTTTTAACGGTATTAATGTACTATTGCCCGCATTAGTCTTGCCCAATAATCCTCCGTTTTGCTGTATTCTGTTCAGTTCGGTTATTTTGTTCAGTTTATACCTGAAACCCATAAATGAATATTTTCTGAAATTTCCTGGCTCCGAAGATCACACGACCTAAACCCTATTGAGTATTTATGGGGAATTGTAAAAAAAAAATAATATAAAATAAATAATGTTGTGGTGGAGTCTTGGGCAAACATTGACGTACGCACTACATACATTTGTGCAAATTCGACATTTGGTAATTAATAACAACGGCAAACCAATACGTTACTAACTGTTTTTACTGTCTGACATATTATGATTATATTTTGATTGAAAATTACGTTTTCTACTTGTTGAAATTTATTTTCGTAATCCCTTTCATGTTTCCAAGTTGAAATTACAGTATTAAGTAAATGGAAACAGTCTTAGGGGGCGGACAAGACTAATGCGTGATATAGTACATATTGCAACGTTGCAGTCTAGCTAGGGGTATCACTTCCCCTGCTGTATAAACTTCGTAACTAATAAGGATGATCAATCAAAACAGTAAAGATCCCCATACACCATCAACGCGATACTGTGGGAGCGGGTGCGGTAGCGGGATCGGCGCGGGATCAAATCATGTGGCGGGATATGAGAGTATTCACACCGGACGGTGCGACCACTCTCATATCCCATCATATGATTTGATCCCGCGTCGGTCCCTCGTTGGTGTGTTTCGACCTTTAAGGTCCAAAAATTTAAAAGGCGAATAAAAGAAAAACCAATTACGTAGATGCCAAATCGTTTTCTCTTAAGTAATTGGATTTTAAAACTCGGTTTTCTCCTTTTGTAAACCTTTTACTTGGACGCAATCGAAACTTCACAGATGTCTCAGCTTTTTTTTAATGAATAACTTTCGAGCAAATTTTTAATTTCTTCGCCGAAATTCGCAATTGCAATGGCCTCGTGAGTCTACACGAAGACAAAATCCAAGATTTTTTTATTAAAATTTTCCTCGAAATTTTCCCTTCAGAATTGTCAAAAGAAGAATGAATATATTATATACACCCTGTATATCGTACGCTCGAAATTCAATTATTAATTCATAATATTGACCACGCAAACATTTGGTGGGGCATTTGTGTTTAAATAGCACTTCACATTTAATCGTCGAATGCGACACATTTCGTTTATTCAATTTTAACCATTCTATATGTACCTATATACAGGGTGTCCCAGACCAAACGATACAGCGAAAAATGGCAGATTCTACATGAAAAACTGAGTAAAAAAGTCGAATACCAAAATGTTCAGGGAAGCACCGTTTTTAAAAGGGAAGCAATTTAAGTTGTCCAATCAGAGAACTTTCCCAACCACCTGTTTCAGGAACTCAGTGGTTGTTATTTACGAATTTATAACGATTTATTTGGACGACTGGAATTCTGACAGACGGATGTCAGATAACCTACATTACCTAAATTATTTACAGTCGACCAAATTATGGCCCGATCAACAATGTCAACGTGGGAAAGCTCTCTGATTGGTCAACTTAAATTGCTTCCTGTTTAAAAAAGGTGCCTCCCTGAACATTTTCGTATTGGACTTTCTTACTCAGTTTTTCATGTTGAATCTGCCATTTTCCGCTGTATCGTTTGGTCTGGGACACCCTGTATAATTAATTTGAAATTAATTAATGAGTTTATTCCGTTCGATGTCGTGTCATGTCGTGAAAACAATTGAATGCGCAGCGATCGTTCAACGTTTTATGACTTTTTTCAAAAACATCCGTGTTTCAATGGCTTTTGTCTATTTTCATGTTACTGTAAAAACCCGAATTTTGGTCAATCCTAGCTTTTACCTGTCAATCCTAGGTTTGACCATTAATTCTCACCTTATATTAGTAGAAATTGAGTGTTATTATTTATTACCTAGAGAGTTTTTGCAAGACGTGTTTTTGATTGTCGTAACACGACAATTCAAGATCATACGCTCTGATTATGCACTCGTAATAAAAAGACGTAAAGGTGGAAGACGTGTTACTTAATTCTCATACGCTCTGAGCACCATATTCCCTCCAAGCTGCGCGCGCACTCCCTTTGCCCCTGCCGCGCAACAGAAATTTAGGCGCGCACCATTGCGCAACGCCATGTTGCTTACGGAACCGACTTGAGGGCTGTTTTTTTTGGTCACCGCGCGTTCTCGGTTATAGCATTTACTAATTTACTACTTGAGACTTGAGACCTTTTTTTTGTCACCAACTCCCCACCCTGCCTACGCCCATGCATAGGTTTGTTTTGTTGCTCAGTCAGCTGCTCAGTCAAATTATTTTGCGCGCAGTGCGCATTCCGGCTTAGAGGGAACATTGTCTGAGCATGCACTCGTCACTCGTCTGCAAAAAGACGTAAAGGTGAAAGACGTGTTACTTCATTCCTCAGCTGTTGTTTACGTCATTTGGGACGTTTTGTCAAACGTAGCCTTCCCTCATCTCAGACTTCAATTTTTAGCAGTAAATAACGTACGGCACGTAACGTTATACAAAAACTCTTAATTGTGGATACGTATGTTCACTTTAAGAAGACGTTTTTGTTTAACCTTTAATCCTGTAACGTATCACAACATTCAAAATATACGTCTTGCAAAAACTTGCTATTGTTTGTGTGGGTCGCCCTACGGGCCAATAAAAAATAACCCTCACGAATAGGACTATGGCTGGTACCCTAGGTTATACGTCAATTGGACGCGCGACAACTGGACGCGCGACAATTGGACGCGTACTACAATTAGACGCATGCGACAATTGGACGCGTACGACAAATAGCCAAGTACGCTAAAACCAAAGTACGTTTTGTGTTTTTACACTACCCTCTGGCTGACCCCAATAGGGATTAACACGCGTCCAATTGACGCGACACCGGTAACCAATTACCTGGATTAAAATGTGACTGGTAAAACCTAGGATTTACCAATTTCGGACTTTTACAGTAACATATATACCTCGATATACCCAAACTAGGTATTTCGTTTCATTTTAAATAAATAAAAAACATAT